>VYZW01005984.1:0-13198 GCA_013401315.1 Balaeniceps rex | reverse complement strand
GCACTGATAACAGTACTCTCCTCATGGCACCAGAAAATGACTCTTGGTGAAAATATGTACAGAGCTGTGGCCACTCTGCACATCACAATACGCAAGTGTCCAAACCAAGCTACAAGTAACAACACTGAAGTGAGAACTCTGTGCCTGCAAGGTATCCAGAGGTATCAAGCCAAGGTATCACTTTTCAAACACTGATTGTTTCCAGGGATTAGTAGATACCATGGTCAGCAGGCAGATATTAATCATTTCATCTTTTGTGTGGTGCTGAATGGGACTTCTTTGCCATTAGCCTAGTAAAAGTTATGACACTAGAAAGGTATATTTAAAAGTGAGGTGCTCTGGGAAGAATCTTCTTATCACTCAGAAGAATGCCCCAACTAACTTGTTAGAACTAGATTTATGACCCAGAAGTGGACAGATGTCTTGTGAGGGATAACTNGAAATGTAAAGAGTGAGAGACAGCAGGAGGTACAGTGATCCTGCCAGGAGAACGGGGAAGGCACTGATAACAGTACTCTCCTCATGGCACCAGAAAATGACTCTTGGTGAAAATATGTACAGAGCTGTGGCCACTCTGCACATCACAATACGCAAGTGTCCAAACCAAGCTACAAGTAACAACACTGAAGTGAGAACTCTGTGCCTGCAAGGTATCCAGAGGTATCAAGCCAAGGTATCACTTTTCAAACACTGATTGTTTCCAGGGATTAGTAGATACCATGGTCAGCAGGCAGATATTAATCATTTCATCTTTTGTGTGGTGCTGAATGGGACTTCTTTGCCATTAGCCTAGTAAAAGTTATGACACTAGAAAGGTATATTTAAAAGTGAGGTGCTCTGGGAAGAATCTTCTTATCACTCAGAAGAATGCCCCAACTAACTTGTTAGAACTAGATTTATGACCCAGAAGTGGACAGATGTCTTGTGAGGGATAACTTTTTTTTTTTTAACCTCACAACTGTGAAGTGGGAAAATACAGGCTGCCCCTGTATTCACTACAAAGCAAGTTGCTTTCTTCTCCTTCTTTATTTTCTCTGAAGGTAATATCTGTGCTGCACTATTGGGATATGACCTTCAAGTGACAGAGACGTCAGCATGCAAACACGAGTGTGCTCTCGCAAATAATTTTTCTTCATGAGAACTACTATCAGCTTGAATGAGGGGCTTTTTACAGGCAAAAAACATCAGAAAAGTATGATGGTGTCTTAGCTAGTAGGCATAAGAGGGACCTTACTTTGATCTTCTACTGAAAAACAGTGCAAAGTAAGTTCTATGGCATTCCTTGCATAAGCAGAAAATGGAGCATCCTACATAGAAAGGGATGGTCTGAATGTAAGGCTAAGGCTCGGAATGCCAAGAGACCAGTCTGGCCTACACAGTAATACATTTTCCCTCAGAGATCTCAAAAGGAGATGTCCTGCAATTGACACTGGGCCAGGCACCATAACTCCCCCAGCTACTGTGGACATCAGGCATCGGCATCTGTCTTGGAAAAGGTAGATGTCCATGAGGCATACCTTCTGGCAACGCTTTTATTCTGATATGTTTAGGATGGGTACAGGCTTAGTGTTAAGCAGACATGGTGCACTGGGTGGTCCAAGGACATACTTCCCATTCTGAGTTCTGCTAAATCAAANAGAGGAGAGGAGAGGAGAGGAGAGGAGAGGAGAGGAGAGGGAGAGGGAGAAGGAGAAGGAAGCAGGAAAAGAAGAAATAAAGCAAGAAAGAAATCAAGGAAGGAAGGAAGGAAGGAAGGAAGGAAGGTAGCTCTCTGCATCGGAAGAGGAAAGACATGAAACTCAGAAACACAAGCAATGGATATGGCAGATGGTCTCTATCTGTCAGCAATTCCACAAGAAGAAAATCAGGGCATCTGGATGTTGCCATTGGTAGCCCTGCCCCGCCAAACCATCTTGTGTCTGTCCACCTGTTTCTACTCCTGTGCACTACCACCTGAATCACGCAGCCTTTCATTTTCCTATGTTTTCACTAACTATCAGGGTCTATTCCTCCTTCCTATTCATTCATTAACCAGTCAGCTTGTTCATCTCATCCATTTGTCCACTATTTCACCTGTCCACAGGTTCCTGTTGGAACATGCTTTAATTCCATTTGGGAGGGATTCAGGGCAAAATCAATTCCAACTCAAAACCAAGTGCGGTGCTTTTTTCAGTGAAGAACAGATCTTTGCATTCACTTCAGGACAAATGGTATTTCACTGGGCAAGTCACTTGCAAACAGAAAGAGAGCCCCTTCCGCCCAACCTGAAACAACATTTGTTGCATCTCCTCATAGGGCCTGAGAACGGAAAGGCCATTCATTTGCACAACATTTACCACGGGCTCTCAACCGCCCAAAAGGGTGCAGCCCAGACCAGGGCAGCCTGGCTCCTCCACTCTTACCTCCCAGGGCTCCCACTCCTGCTTGTAAGTGACTTCATACTCCAGTGCATTGCCCAGCCCTTGGCTTCCATCAGCTGCTTTCCAGGTCAGCAAGAAGCCTCCCGATCTCGTCAAGACGACTGAGAGGTTTTGAGGTGGGAGGGTCTGAACTGGAAGGTGAAGACACAACCCATGAGAGGAGATAGTGAGGACAGGGACATGAAGAGGGGAAGAAAATGCCTAGCTGATGTTCTCTGAATGACAGAATCTGGATATTTAACAATTTCCTTGGAGTGCTGCAAATAATCCATGATTCTTTTTCACCACAAAGTGCAAACTCTACAAGACCTGGGAAATATATTCATGAACAGAAGAGGAAAGTAGGGATAGCAGTGCTGTTGTGCAGCTTCATAGGAACTTTGTGAAAGAATATGCTGTAGAGCATGGTGCTGAAACAGAAGGCTTTTTTGATATCTTCCCCCAATCCCAATCAAGACATTGGTTAGCTGGCAGGTCTACCCGCATTTTTTCCATTGAGTCATTTAAGGTAGAGTCATTTTTGACTATCCCAGATGCACTGAATTTGAAGGTGGTAGTACGGCCTTATAGCTGTACTCAGCTGACTGAGGCCCTCCCTACCTTCACTCAGAAGCTGCTTTGAATTTCAGGCCCTCGCTTTTGGTCCTTGCCTGAGCTATGACGCAGCCGTATCTGTGCATGTGCAACTCTCACTGTGCAACTCTCACTGTGCAACTCTCACTGTGCAACTCTCACTGTTCTGCTTTTCTTGTAACTGTGGGATTACGCCATTGTCAATGGCGTCAATGCCTTGCTGTCACCCTCAGCTCCTAGCTCACCTTCCCTTAGCAAGCAAAGCTTATTGCTTCTATAACAGTAGGGTTGGCAGTTTACATGTGTACATATGTATGTTATGCTATGCTTACACTAGAGAGGTCAAAGAAGGTAAGCCAAAGAAATGCAGCTAACAGTTGGGACAGAAGTTTTGTAAGGACTATGGGATTGTAGTCCTCCTACAAAAAAAAAAAAAAATTTTCCGTGCAGACTGTGGAGTCCTTTGTGCCACAGGAACACTTCTGTGATTTGTAGACTTCAATCCACAGCAAACTGCTAACATTTGGAATGTGATTCAGTACTGTAGAGACTGTAAGGAGCACCTTCTCCATTGACTTCAACAGCTGTCAGGCCAACTCATGAATGAATCCTAGAGCTCTTTCCCCAAAACAAAACCAAAGTAACTTCTTCCTATTCTTATTTCACATGTCTTCTTCCCACCGTCCAATCTCTCTGCTGTTTACTCCTCCATCTCCTGCTCCTACTATTATTCTTTTTTCTCCTTCCCCTATCTCCTCCTTCTTCTTTGTCCCTTCCTCTCCCTCCTACTCTCCAATTTGACTGTTCTGCTTTTTTCTTGAAAGGAAGCAGAAGTAGCAAAAAGATAGTGCAAGTCGTAGCCTAGTATCTCTGAGAGGAAACCCAATGAGTCAAACAAACACGTACAACTTCTGGTTTTCTCACAGTTTCTTTTGCAGAAATTATTTCAACATAGCTATGCTCTTACTGGCATAAGGAAGAAGAAGCCTTCTTTGCCTTTCTCATTGGTTATTACCACTGCCTCTAGTGTAACACATCCTTCTCCACTCAGGTGCAATAATTAACATGTCCTGCCATATTTGGTGCATGTGCTCTCACAGCAAAAGCAGGGGAGAGTGATTGAAAAGATAACGAAAATTATTTGATTAGCATGCTCTTCTTCCTGTTCTTCCTCATCCTGTACAGATCCAACATTCTCCCTAGCCTGGACATAACACTGGTGTCTGCAAGCAAGCTGGGTACTCCACTAGCTGCAAGCCCAGTCCACTGTCCTTTTGCCCAGCTCCATCTCTTAGGTTCAGCAGCCAAGCCCCTTCAGACCCTTCACAGAACACCAGCCAGGCACTTTTCCCAGCTGTTGTCAAAGTTCAGAGTCACATTCAGGAATTGATGAGCCTCTGAACACTCCGTCCATGTGCAAGTTGTAAGAGATATGTAGTCATTATAACACTCTAGGGTCTGCATTGGGATGCTCTCTGAAAAGAGGAAGCAATCAGAAGATGGATGGGGCTAAAGGAGGTAGTGGGAAATAGTAAAATGAACACAACCTCTGCTACTGTGCTGGAGAAGGCAGAGACGGAGAAGTGAGGAGCAGGGTGATGAGATCTGCTGGGAATATCCCCTATGTTGTTCAGCTCATACTGCATGGATTTCACAAATAAAATTTGGCCCTTCATGGGAAAGCCGGAAGGCAAGAAGTCTCCAACAGCAGCTGCTGCTCTTAGAGTAGGCTGGACTGTCATTATGCTGCCATTTATCAGAATTTTATTGTGAGTCTTAAGACTGAGATAGCCTCAACTTTTTGACTCTGCTTGTTTGTAAATCAAAATGGTCATGCAAGAAAAGCAAGATTCTGGTTGACAACCTGTGAAGAAAAGCTGGAATTGTTTTGTAATAGGTAAAATTAATTTTCAAGAAATATTCTAATTCAAAAGATAAGTCCAAAGGGTTAGTGTTGTTAAGTTTGGTGTTTTTAAGCCTCATTGAACTTCATGCCTTTGAAGACAAAGGGCCTCGTAACTCTGGCTAAAACCTCAAACACATCTTCCCCTTTCTGTTCCCCACCCCCAGACAGGAATCACAGCCATTCTGATACAGTGAACTATGATATAAGACTTCAGATTGTACCTCTGTTTTTCTTCCTGAAGTGCAGAGGCCTTATGCTCCATGAAACTCCAACACAGATGGAAAGCTGGTCAAGCAAGTGTGAGTATAACACAGAAAGCCTAAAAGAGCAGCTCTCCCCAATGAGAAGCCTGTTGTCTCCTATGAATGATCTTTTGATATTCCCAGTAGGAGGGAATGAGAGTACCAAGATGAACTGGGCAATGCTGAATGGGGATTTATTTAGCTGAGCACTCACATCAGCATCAGTGTCCTAGGATCAGCATAATTCTGAGTCCTGGTAAATCTCTGCATAGTTGTGCAATAAACAAAGGTCCAAGCCGAAAGGGAGGACCCCCAGGACCGAGGCAGTGTAGTGTTGACTTTTGTACACCTTAGTGACAGAAAGAATCCAGGAGACATTTAGAAAAACAACTTCTAAGAACATAATTATAGATTTTTAAAAAGCCAAACAAATGCTCTCAGCAATTCACTGCTCTTCTAGCAGTCAAGAGATGTCTCAGTAGGAAGGCAGTAAGTTCAAGATATGAGTGAGTGATTTATTGTTTAAGGCAAAAAACAGATGCCTCATTAAGCAGGACATACAGCTTTGCCTTTGTGGGTTGCTGTCGTGGTGGTGAATACATTCACGTGCCCACCGAATAAGCCCACTTGCCTTAGCAAGATTTATGCCTCTAAGGAGTCTCGTGCAAAAGTGAGAGACACCCACTCTGGTTAGCTACAATGACGTTTAAGTACAGAAAGGAGAAAGCTTCCTGACAAGGAAAATATATTTAAAAAATCTAGCGGATGAAAACTTTGTGTCCCTCTATCAGTAAACAAACATACCTCATAGGTGGATTGCAGAGAAACTGCTTTTCCTTTTTCTTTTGTGAAAAAGCTCTGTGCAAGGAGGAGCTGTGTCTATATTGAGGAAAGGTCACTGTTAACCTGGGAAACTGAATGTGCCTTTCCCTGAGAATTCAAACTCCAAGAACAGGCACTGGAGTTGTCTCTGCTATGATGGGAACTACTGACCCATGGTCAGCTTGGTTGAGAGCTCTTTTTTCCAGAAATAGCAGCCAGGAGATGGTGAGGAATGATTTTGCCATTCCTAGCAGGCCTAGGGTAGCTGATGCCTAACCTTGCAAGAAACACCTGTGCCCAAGCCAAGTCACTTTCAGGTCCAAAAAGTGAAATACGCTGCAAAGACAAGGTTGTTTCAGTCATGATAGGGTTATTGCTTGAGACACCACAGAGTCCATGGCATTCAGTACTGAGAATCGCATGTTAGGCAAGGGAGCATAATCCTCCCAAGTACTAGAGATATGTGTCTATCTGGAAAGATAGGTGTGCAGTGGGTACATTTTTCAATACCTTTTATTTCAATACCTTTTATCCAGTACCTCAGAGCCTCCAACACTTATGAGTAGCGACTAAGTTCCTCACTCTCACAGGTGCTGTGCCTCTGCTCTGCCAGCTGTGTTATCAACCAGCTCTCAGTTCCCTGCATCTTAGGAAGCAGCCAGCCCTTGCTCTAAATCTAAAGAAAAGGAGAGTATCACTTGAAGGCAGGACAAGGCAACAGACATAACGAAGAAACACCTATTGTTGTGGAAAAAAAGGCAGGTTGGGAAAAAATTATATCTAACAACAAGACAGGCAAAGTCACAGCTCATACTGGTAATAGTCAGGCCTACTCAGATGTGAAACTTCATGACTAGTCAATTTAAGTAAATATACTAACAGGCCTTGAACATAGTCTAACCCCAAGACCCCACACAAGTTTGGGGTCTTGCCTAAATACCATTCACAACTCTCCCATTGAATATATCTGGAGTGCTTGGTATAGCCCTGGTAACTACATATGTGTACACTCACAAAGTCTCCCTCTCTTTCTGTCACCAAGACGAAAGTAGAAAATAAAGGGAGGATGCAGAAATATCAGGCTAAAAGAAAAGGAACAACAATAGAAAAGAAAGGAGGAAAAAATAGAGGCAAAGAGTCCGAAACTCACCTCGAGTAGTTCCAACCCCCAAAACGAAGCATGGAGCCAGAAGAAGACTGATGAGCTCTCTCATCTTTACACCTTTGCCCACAAGCATGATCTTAGGTCAGGCAACAACTCCCTGCATCACTAGCTGTTCTTCCTCAAACGCATGCTCAACAGCCACTGTTCTTCCTTCTTTGTCACCAGTTGTAGCTGAAAGCAAAACTCATGTGGTTAGCTGGGAGAGTCTTGGGCCTTCTGTTGGCCCCAAACCACCTCTCCCGTCAATACATGATCTCTTGAAGTAGCTTATTAATGGGAAAACTTTCTGCCTCTTCACCAGAGAACAAGGACAAAGCTTGCTGTTTGGAACTAACGATAGGATTTTCCACCTCCTTCCTTCACCCTAAGTTATGAGAAGGAATTAATTATCCATGTTGATTCACCCATCTGATTCATACAAAGTACACCCTGCTGTTCCATTGAATCATGAACTTGTCCAAAAAGAAACAGTTCCTTGCCTCTCTTACCACTCCCACTCACAAAAACGTACTTCTGGTGAATTGAGAGATCCAGTCCTCCTATTTCTTCACTTTAAGACCTGATTCACAGGGCTTTTAAGTCCTTGTTTGTTTGAGGGGAGAGGGCTCCTTGCCAATTCCTTCCCCACAGTAACAACACATTTGCCTTACCTGAATGCTTAGTGGTCCTCAAGGCAGGTGCTTCACAGCAAGCGGTTATTTGACTTTCTCATTTATCACTCACATGGAGCTGGTGCAAATGCAACTGCCAGTGGGACACCCACAACCCGACACCTTCACATGAGTCTGTGCTCTATTTCCCTTTCAGTTGTGCTGTTGTAGTCTTCAGCACCAGAGGCATGTTTGATTTGTTCTCTCTGACCTTCCTGTTTATAGCATAGGTCCAGCAACTAGGTTCCTGATCAGATGTCATACAATTAAGGGGAAGAGGGAAGGAAGTACTTTTCACTGTTATATTTTGCTTAAACAATTTCCAAGAAAGGCGACTAATTTTTCTGCAAATAAGATGTAATGATCTCTTAACAGAGGCTGAACTTCGCTGCTTGTTCTCTTTTCTGTTGATCTGCACTGAAAACCTGTCCTTTAAATCATCATTCTCCTTGTGTGCAATGTTTTCTGAAAGGAAAATTCATCGCCATGAAGTTAAATGTTCCTTAAATAAAACATTAGTTTACACTGTGAATGTTGTCTTAAAGATGCGTTGCTAAGCATGACCTCTATAAAACTGTCTCCACTCAAATAGTAGCACTAGAAGTGTGGATTCTGCTTAAACCAAACCCACACTGTTAAGGGATTAAAATTCAAGCCACACTCTGATTACATATTTTAATTTAAGTGATAATATCACTCTGCATCAGTAGAAGTGAGGAAAATACACTCAAATGGAGACAGTGTAATTTAACATATATTTAGATCTTCTTTTTAATCTTAGGAAAAAAGGAAGAGGAGTGGTGGCATCTAAAGAAGTGAGAGGCAGTGTAGTTTCTTACTGCTTTCTCTAACCTAGACTGCAGTCTCTGTGAAGAGACTACTATAGTTTTGGGCAGCACCTTTACCAGTTGAAGGTACCAGAGTTCAGGCAACTTTGGATTACATCCTCCTCAGCATTCACAATTTCTGTGGGATCTGGAATTGCATTAGAAAAATTTTTAAAAAGCTAAAGGAAAAGCAGATTACACCAAAGAGAGGAAGGGGAAGCTACTTGGCAATAATTTTCAGGATATGCTGTAAAAGTGAACATTGCACACAGTGTATGGGCATGAGCTTGAGAACGGAGACTTTTTGTCTTCGCAGTCCCCGAAGGGGATGCATGCACTCTCCTCCTCTTCATGCTTCTTTCACAGATAAAAAAGAGGTGTAAGTTTATGCCTTCCATTTCTTCTTAACAGGCAGAAGAATTATCCCACTCACGTGCAGAGACCTCAGTGGAGAAAAATGAGGATTGGTAGTGAATACCCATGCCGTATGTCTCTTGAAACTTCAGTCATTCATAAGTACCTGCTTTTTCTTCTTTTCATGCTTGTTAAGCACACTCACACTGTGTGCAATTCCAAGCAATACTCTGTTACTCCTCTCAATTTACTCCTATTAGGTTTTGGCACCCATAGGCACAAAGGATCTACCTATCAGATGGAGTGCTTCTGCAATAGAGCAATGCTTGGTGAACGTGAGATTAAAGTTCCCTGGGATGGAACTGAGACATGCCTCTTCAGCGAAGCTGCTACAGTAACTTAGCTTGCATGGCGTGTGACCAGATCAGTGGCAGCAAATTGACCATGCTAGTCTCATAGCACAGTCTGACACCATCAGTTGCCTTGTTCTCACAGAAATCACTGTGCCAAGACATACCTCTGCTACAGAGGCCTGAAGAGCTTTGGCTTCGGAAAGCTGAAAGGCAACTTCCTCTAGATAATCAGGCTGTAAAGTGATGCCTTTCTTTCTAAAGGCCCCACAAAGGGAATTAACTGGCATGTTAATTCCCTATCGAAAGTGCAATCCAGTAACAATCTTTAGCAGCAATTTAGCGTAGATGTTCAAGAAAACTCTTCTAGCAAAAAAACCTGGATTTCCCCTGCTCTGTTTGCTGAGCCACAGTGAAAGCAAACTTCATGGGTAGATATAAAGATCAGTGAACAGATTGCCATAAATTCAGTGGTAATCTCTTCAGGGCTACTGGGATGGGCACTTCAACCAGAAAGGCTTTAATTAATCCTTTCAGAAAACCCAGAATCGTGAACTGACAAGACAGCAAAAGGCCATTTACTAGTCAGTTAAAATCTTTTAACCCAAAGTGAGATATAACTTAATGAATGGGTGGACAAGTCAAGCCTTTCAGCTCCAAGACAGGACATGAAGAAGCCAAATCATTCTTCAGACACTGCGTGGGTCTTGTCATATCTGTATAGGCCATCCATAGCCTCTCTTGCACTCAAGGGAAGCTCTCTCTGGCATGTGATGGCACAGATTGATATCAAAGTAGCCAGGTATCCCTGGGTGGGCCGAGTGGATCTGCTGGATCTGGTCTTCACCTCCAGGAGAAGGTCACCCCCAAAAAGTGATTCTGGGTGACGTGAATGCTAGCTAACACTGTGCCATGAGTTACTCAAGAGGTACCATGTACAGCAAAGGCTGATGGGTGTCTTAAGCGGGATGGGCTCCCTTCAGGAACAGAAGAAATAAAATATGTCCTCCATTTCTAACAAAATTAAACAAGATCATGACCAAGACCCATGCAGTTGAAAAGATGTCGCATACCACGAGAAATCTAGACATTCTCTTAGTAAGTGCTAAGAAAGAGCCAATGATTATGACACATGTGCAAACCACCAACAAAGAAACAGCAGGTGAGAGGTCCTGAAAGCAAAGTTTAAACCAGGAGGCTAAAAATGCAGTCCTGCATAGTAGCATTCTTCAATGGTCCTGGTTTTATGCACTGTGTCAGATAACAGAGGCTCAGTCATGGTTGATTAAACTGTGTGGGGGAAAGGGGATTATATTTATTAGTATCTGGTAAATTTTTGAAGCTGATTAAGTTTATATAAGATGGGTTCTACCTAATCAAAACAGAATCAGTGCTGCTGACATTTAAGATTGAAAAACGCTATGAGGCAATTTTAAAATGAAAACCAAGGAAATCATGCCAGGTGTGGAAAGTAAATTGTTCAGATTGATATATCTTTGCAGTCTGAAATAACAGAAAGCATGTGACTTAGAAAAATGGATAGAATAGAAGGTAAGAAAAAAAAACAAAGAAAAACAACATCCCAGGTAAGCAGAGCATATAAAAATATGCAACTAGATCAAGACAAAAGCCCAAATATGTCTGTACAACTACTTCAATTTTAAAATACGATTTAAATGGCAGAACCATTCGTGAATGCCTTTTAAAAAAAAAAAAAAACAAAATGTAACAGGCATTATGAAAGTTTGATGAAAAGATGATATTCAGTGGAACACTAAGACAAGAATGTACATTTTGTACAAGAAGAGTAGTTTGCATTTACACATTAATGCTAAAGAAAGTGTAGTGCCAAACAGAGTGTGTGTCAACAGTTGTGTTGTACTACAGAATTTCAATGGCTGCAGAATTCCATTCCACACTAAAAGGAACAGTGTGCTGTTAGTGCTATGCTATCAATTACCTGACCAAAAGAAGGGGAGTGAAATGCTAGAGGTGACCAGAGAGCCTGAAGGGCAGACAGACAGTAACAATGGGGCAGTCCGATCGTACTAGACTAAGTAAACATCACAGTGAACCATGATGAGGCGATGTCTGTAGTGGTAGACTAAACCAGGAGAAGGCAAAGGTTTGGGCTCTGGAATGAGATCACAGACTCCGATCCATTGTTAGTGAACTCTTTGACATGGCTTTTGTCCGTATCAATCAGCAAGCCAGGGACAGTTTCCAATACGCAGTGTGAAAGAGGCCGCCTTCTGCTGTTGGGGAAAGAGCTTGGATACACGAATCCTCCACGACTGCTCCATGTCAAATGCTCTTACAGCCAGAAATGGACCTTGGTCTACTTTATTTGCCAGCATGGATCTAGTCAGAGATTCTCCTATCTTAGCCACTACAAATGATTGCTTCTTGGAGCTATCTGTGAAAGCACTCAAGAAAAGAAACAAACTAATTTAGTCCTGAATAATATACAAGACTTAGTACAAGTTGAAACGACAAAAGACACAAGTTTACTACAATAATGTTCTAAGGGCATACATAAAAATAACAAGACTGGCAAAAATAAGCTCAAGGAGCTGTTAAAAAGGTCAAATGTTTGCAGTGCCAAAGGGGCTGTTTAAAGAATCATTTAAAAACTCAAAGTGAACTTAGGCCTTTTGCAAGTCGACCGATGCTGTAAAGGTAGGGTTATTGCAGCCTTAATGTTCTGAAGAAGTCACCGAGGCGAAGGGCTCCGGAGCGGAGGATCGCGCCGAGGGACCCTTCCTAAGGCGGCAAAAGCACAGGGAGAGAGAAGGCACGCACCCCCCCGCAGCGCGGGAGAGCGGCAGCTGCTGACGTGCGGCAGCTCTGACTCGGCGTGGGCGGGGCCAGGAGTGACGGCGGCCAAACCCCCTCACGTACAAGAGCAGCCCCCCAGGGAGCGCGAGCGACCAGGGCGTGGCGCGGCAGTTTGCGGAGGCAGTTTGCGGAGGCAGTTTGCGGAGGCAGTTTGCGGAGGCAGGGCGCAGTCTCTCCTAGCTCAAGAGGTAAGTTCAGTTGATGAGAGGGAACCTAACCAAGGGCATGGTATCCACCTGGCGGAAGGCTGTATCTTCTGCGCTAGCCAAAAACGATGTATCGACCCAGACGGAGCTCTCAGGAAGATGCAGAGCCGTCCAGGTCTCTGGCTGCAGGGAGTGCCACCAGCTCACACTGGAAAGCAGATGGCAGTAGAGGGGTCAACTGTGTGTGATCAGGTGGACTATCTACTCTGCCTGGTGGCAGAGCTCAGAGAGGAGGTAGATAGGCTAAGGAGCATCAGGGAGTCTGAGCAAGAGATAGACTGGTGGAACCACGCTCTGACCTCCCAGAAACCTGAACAGGGAAGGCCACCAAAAAAGCCCATGATCAAAGGAATCCAGTATCCACCCCCCACCAGGATGAAGACAGGGTCGTAGAGAGCAGCAGTGAGTGGAAACAAGTCCACAATCGGGGCAGCAAGCGAACCCTTTCCTTGCCCACCACGTCTCCCCAGGTACCTCTGCACAATAGGTATGAGGCTCTAGATGTGGAGGACCAGTCAGTAGATGCTGTGGGTGGCGATCCGTCTACACCAGAGGAGCTGCCAAGTCCAGAGAGACCTACCCCCCATATTACTACCGCCTCTATAAGGAAGAAAAGACGAGTTACAGTCGTAGGTGACTCCCTTCTGAGGGGAACAGAGGGTCCAATATGCCGGGCAGACCCTCCTCATAGGGAAGTCTGCTGCCTCCCAGGAGCCCAGGTTAGAGATATCGCTAGGAAAGTTCCCAGCCTGGTACAGCCAACCTATTACTGCTCTTCCATGTGGGTGGCAATGAAGTTGCAGTAAGTAGCCCAAGGGCGATTAAAAGAGACTTCAGGGCCTTGG
>VYZW01005982.1:3736-17460 GCA_013401315.1 Balaeniceps rex | reverse complement strand
TGGGAAGCAGACTGACTGCTCACTGGATTTCCTTTTTCATAGATTTGATAACCAGCATAAAGTTATGGTAGTCAGCTGTGGGCAGAAAACTTCTCAGCATAAATCATCAAAACTTGGGAGTCTGAGCCCTTAGAACATCTCAGTATAAGAAAAAAGAAGTGAATATATTCCCAGATATACACACTTGTATGCAGAACCAGTGAGGGTACAAGAGGAAAAAAAAAAANGCTCTGGTACTGTGTCAGTACAAAAATAATCTCCATCCCCAGGAAATCTTACACAGTGAACAACTCTGGCCCCCAGGTAACTATACTAATCAAGAAGCATGGCTTAGCCTCATATTTTGTTGTCTCTATCACTCTGGACCACAGAGCAGACGTGGCTTTCAATGCTGCCAAAGCAACAGCAGAAAATCTTGTGGGCAATGGGTAGTGTAGAAGTCCATAAGGCACCAGAACTGAGGATCACTGACCTAACTGATTTTTTTTCTTTTCCCTGTTTTTTTTTAATCAGAGTTACCGCCAAGTCCGTCTGAATGAACTCTTACAAGAGCATTCAAGGGCAGCTAACCTCATTGTCCTGTGAGTTGCAAGATTTTGATTCTAACTTAGGGAATAATTTAATGTGTAAAGGGATTCTGGACTAGAGCAACAGAAACACTTGTGTTAATTCATTGAGGGCAAAAATAATCTTTTAAGTACCTTTTGAAGGACTTGCATCTGGACTGATGGTTCTCTGGGACTACACTGAATATGAATCTTTCCAGTAGTTCTTCATAGCTTAAAACAAAGCTCTACTCATGAAAATGTGTCAGAAACGTAATCTTCACCTCCAAATCTACATGTTGGGTGTTACACCTGCTTACTCACCTGCAGAAAATACACATTTCTCTTTCTTTTCTCCTAACTATTAACAACTCAAAGTTAGAGAAAGGATTCTTTTGGTTTGCACACAATAAATGGAGTTGTTAGCCAAGATCTACTTGGAACTATGTGAAACTGAATAAGGATGATGCAACTGTATAAAGAAAAAGAGGCCACCAATAAAATTACAGAAAAAAAAAGCCTTTTCAAAATAAAATTTTAGTTAGAATAAATAAACCTCCTTAGCTCTATTAATTCAGCCTCCAAAAAAGGGGTGATCAGGTAATGTTTGCCATAAATTGACCCATACTTTAAAACTACCTCACAGTAATTACAGATCAGAAAATAAGCTGATGGACTGCAAAACTGTGCATGTACTGTATTTTTATCCTTTTTAAAAATCATATTATGTGTGGGTTTTATGACCCTGAAAATGCTTCTTTACCAGTTTAAGGTTACGATCACAAGCAGTTCATGACCAGTACAACTAGCCACATTAATGGCACTAACCAGGTGAGCAAGAGTTCGCAAGATTAAGGCCTAATGGTAGCTTCGTGCTTTCTAAGATTAAAACAATCGTGTAGTCTAATTATGAACATTCAGAGTTGTATATGAACAGTTGATGTTTTCTACTTAATATTTAGCGAGATAACATGTTATCAGGGCTACCCCTCTCTTGATAATGTTAATTTTGTTTTTCTCTGTCTAAACAGGAGCCTCCCAGTGGCAAGAAAAGGAGTAGTGTCTGATTACCTGTATATGGCTTGGCTAGAAATTCTCTCCAAGAACCTTCCTCCAATCTTAATGATCAGGGGCAACCACAAAAATGTACTGACTTTCTATTCTTAGAAAAACACCAGTGCCTAGAATATCCCTTGCTTGATTTCAACACCTACCTTTTTAATGGCAGTGATTTATTAAAGACACACTTATCTAATACAGATCTAAAACTTAACTGACAGAAAATTTTTCAAAAATCCAAACCAACACAGTGAAGAATTAGACAAAAAAAATGTAAATGGTCCCTGCTGGTGTTACACTCCAGGATAGGCAAGAGAAGGAAAATCGACATATATATCTCTCTCTCTCTCATATGAGACAGCAAATATTTTGAACATACAAAGAAGAAATTCCACTAATTTTGTAAGGTATTGAAAATGCTTTTGATATTTATCCTAGAAAGCCAAAATTAGCCTACGCTACAGTACAAAAAGCATTAAATCTATAAATAAATACTTCTTTCAAATTGCACTGTCATAGTTGCTAACAGACACACAGGAGGATTACAATCAAATGCACCAACTGGGGAGAAAGAAAAAACACCTGTATGGTGGTATCCATTAGGTCAAGGTCATAAACTGATTTAATGCAAGTAGAATATCCGTGATGCCGTTTAGTTGTAATAGTGCCAAATTAAGACCTATGCCTACAGCAGATGCTTTTACCTAAATTGTTCTGCTAATTTATATTAATTCAAATGCTTCTAATTAACTGACAAACAAAAAAGTTACACATATAAAATTATGGACTCTATATGACAAGACTTGATAATGAATTTTCAAGCTCGGACGTAGAATGGAATGTATGATTGCAATAATTAAATATGGTAAGTAAATTTCACAAAGAAATTAGTGAAATACTAAATATTCTGACAATTTTTGCTATGCATGTTATGGGTTAACACAATCTGACATTATACCTTGGGATAGTATGTACAGTGATTTATGTGATTAGAAAACAAAATAAACTCCATTAGCTGAGTTGAATGCCTTATTTTTTATTTATATAAAGTATTTCTCTTATTTCTAGACTTTCTAAATAATATTCATTATACAGTAACTTGAAATAAAGGAAATCCATTAAGTCATGTAATTTTTCTATTTTCTATTCTGCAACATTATAGTACTTTATCATTTCAGCTGTCAATAAATGCAGCTTCTCTTTTTAAAGGGGAAAGATATATCCTATATGTAAGCATTATTTAAATTAAAGACCATTAAGGAGCACAGCTAATTTAGTTACTGTAGTTCTGCAACTCCTTTGCACAGATCAACTGAAATCTAAGCCCCAGGAAAGCCAGGGGACCCTGAACGTCACTAAATGTTTGTTTTAAAGCAGGCCTCAGATCCCATCTTTGCTTGAATTATTAGAATTTAACTTGAGGAGGATCTGGCATTCCATCTCCAAAAATGACAAATATTTGATATTCGTATTTTTCCAAGTTCAACAGCAGCAATTCAGCAGAACATGGTAATGTAGCCCAATAATCCATGTTTTATTTTCTCCATCTATTAAAGGCAGGATATTAAACACTGATATTTTCTCGTAATGTTCTTCCTTCACTCCTTCTTACACATTTACAACCAGGTTGAAGGATCATTTTGCAGTTTAACTGCATGACACAGATATATGAGTTTCCTAGATATACTAGGCTTCTTGCACAGCACAGAGCAAACCAAACCTCACACTCTGCACCTGCAAAACAGGGAGATTATTCGTATTCTTTGCAGTGATGTTAGCAGTGATACAGGAGCTTGTTACATGCTGTCAGGTCCTTCCACCTTTGAAGAATTGCAATGGCCACCATCCTTTCCACCTCACTTCAGATACTAAACAGGTATAATCTGCATGTGGTACCCAGACAGCCAATGGAAAGAAAAAGAGCTTTCAGGGAGGCTCCGCTTAGGCCTTCTGTCAGTGTGTTTCTTATCACAATCTATGGAAGGACCTGGGGGAATTACACACCTGCATTAAGCCCTTCGATTATGTACGTGAGTGGGAATTGTTTCCTAAATATTCCCAAATACTGTAATTCTCAATCTACAGGGAACATGGACCCAAACTGATTTGGGGGACCTAAGCAGATCCAAAAAGACAAAGAGCAAAATATGAACCAGCAATGGCACTTTCAATGCTATTCACACTTTTCTCTCACAAACACATCGCTGTGGGCATTGCAACAATAAATCTCAAGAGGTATGTTTCTAAACGAACAGCCACCAAATACTAAGCACTAACATACACATCACTGTAAAACTCCTTGCTTAGACTACAGTGATTAATTAGAAGACATATCCACACAACATTGGGATTTATAAAAAGCAGCACAAACTCTAGACATAACAGTGCTTAACTACCTGAAAGTGGTAATTCACAAGTAATACAAATTCACAAGTAATTTTAACCCAGCAGTTTCCTAGGAGCTTTCATTTCCTGTTCCTCGCCACGATTTCTGAAGAGTGTGTATGACCAATTTAGAGAGCATACTAATTGTGGACTCTCTGAAACTGCAACTTCAATTGCAAAATTTTGTTAGTCCACCCACCTCTTTTCCCACTCTGTAACAGACACTTCCTCTTTTACATACATTATGCATAAAACAACTGCTGAATTTTAATCACCATGTTAGTAACTGAATTCTAATTACATCTCTAGAAAAAACATGGCTCTAAAGTTGTCTAGCACATTTTGAGCTTATATCACACTACCAACTCTGCAGGTTTATATAATCTAGGGTTGATTTGATCAGCCATGACAAAAGCAAGCATAGATAAGGTGACCAGGGACATTAAAGTGTGAAAATACTACTGCTATGAAGTAAGAACAAAGAATATTTTGAGTCATCTTCAAAAGTCTAGGCATCCTGCACAGCTAAGCTTGTGCCTAAGGGCCTGTTAAAATGATCCACTACCGCTCCTCTCATCAGTGAAACTCACCTTTCCCTCCTAATGTTAGTGGAGCTTCAACACATATCACAGAAGGTATTTCATCATAGTTCAGAGAATACATTTTCCTTAAATCTTTTTACAGCTGCTGGCAAATTGCCCATCTTGACCACCTACCCCTAGGGCATGGTGCTTAGGAACAGTAACAGGGGTCCCCACCTAGCACTCCAGAAAACCATTCTTCCAACCTGCCTTTCACTAGATTTTCAGTCCTTAACAGAGATTACTTTGGGGGTTTTTGTTTGTTCATTTGTTAATTTTATTTTTAAATCAGCAACCCAATAGTGCAAGTAGAAAAGCTACCTAACCAAAAAGGCATCGCATTCTGAAGATAAACAGCTACAACTGCTCAAGCCACATTGTACAAAAAGCATGCCACTATCATACTTCACACCCAAAGGAGTTCTCCACTTCATCATAATCACAAAGTACAAAGCTCCAGCCACTTGCATAGTAAATTTCACCAGTCTTAAACCCCTGCAATTTTCATTACATCTTTGAAAATTCCTACCAAAAGCCTTCCTGGCTAGGCAAAATGTGACACCCTCCCCTTCATTCTCACAAAACCTGGACATTCCTCATCTTTTCCCTCTTTATCTACGATTCCCCATGGTATTTCAAGATCTTTTTGAAGGCAAAAGCAGTTTCAGCAACTGATTAGTAGTTTACCAGTAACAGACATGGCAACAGGCAACACAAATTAGCACTGAAGTTGTAGATATGGAGCAAACAGCTACAGAGTTTTAGCTATTACTGACTCATTTAACTCCCCATACCTGTTTGTCACCTCCCCTTTGGCAGAGGCCCCTGGCTTATCAGCAAAGCTTGGAGAACAGAACTTGAGTAACCCTCAGCCTCTTCAACTTGAAGTTCAGTGGTCTCCCTCAAGCTACTGCCTCAGGTAGTTTGACTGTCATTGGACTTCAATGAAGTGACCAAGAGTCACTCCAAGGTCCTGCTCTCTCTCCCCTGCTACCTAATTGCAACTTTTGTCAGAAGGGCAATAAACCCTTAAAGTACTGCAGCTGTTTGCCAAATGAGTGACTCAGCCCTCAAGTTGCAGGTGAGGAAAATGAAGGGGTTGTTAACAGTGAGGTTTAACATACATCAGACCACTGTTTAAACACCTATTCATTCCAGTACCTGGATGGCACAGCCCCTTGGCAGGTGCGTAGCCCATCGAGACCGTGTGGCCCGCGCTGCTGAGGTAACACCTCACACTGGCCTTGACCCTCCTAGGAAAAATGGAAAACGTACCTCTGCCAGTACAACAACAAACAAATATAGCACATTTTAGCTCACATTCTCCACAAATAACAAGAGCAATAACCCACGGTCACGTCATTGCTGGAATTTAATCAGAGAAAATTCAGTTTCAAACAAAATAAAGCACTAAGGTTGTTCTGGAACAGAGTAAAAAGCAATGGCAAAAATCCACAGCCCCCCACACTGTACAGCAAAACATGCGATCAAAAATAGAGCTTAATTATAAACAAACACCCTCACAGCAGCCTTTTAAATTACAAACCTTAACTACTGTGAGAGAGACAGCTGTTCTAAGTGAGACTGGGGTGGGGAATCTCTCTTTTAAAGACACAATTTTCTTCTAATAAAAATGCTCATTCTAACACCAAAACTTCAGTGGGGAGACTTTTACGGATTATTATCCCTGAAAGAAGCTCCATGTTTCTTTCTGTGTACAACAAAGCGGCCTCCTCTCCTACTCTCCATCTAGGTAAAAGGCAGATAATTTCAGTTTGTCTCACTATTGTTTTTCAAAGTCAGGAGGAAATGCCCAATGGCGAGCAGCACTAATCAGCAACCAAGAACGCAGGAATGTTAACCAAGTGACTATCTACAGAGCAAACAGCACATTCCCAGGACCAAGGCAAACTCGCCCAGACTTTTAAGCATAGGGTTTTTTTCCTTGTAAAGATCTGGGGAAATAAGCGTCACTCGGTTGAGATGTTTCTCCTTGATAATACATTTGGATGAGTCTTCCTATCTATTATTCATGGACTTTCAGGCTACCTTAGATGCACTGTAGAAACCCAGCCTGCCTCACTGAGCCAGGCCATTCATAAAATTAGTCCTTTTCTACACTATAACACAGGATGCAGTTGTAACCTCTATAAAGTTCTGCTTGTATAAATAACCATTTATAATTAGATATTCATTTGATACAACTTAAAATCTTATAAACTTCAATTTGTGGATGGCTTATATCAGAAGTCATGAAATATTCTACATAGCTTTTGCACACAGGTCTACGATACATACATATTCTCAAACAGTGCATACTATTAAGACTGAAAGTGCCAAACAGCAATAAAAGAAACCCCAAATTGGGACATTCTTCGAAGTATTTTTCATAACTGGACTGCGATGCGTAGCAATGTTTCAGTGCCATCTGGCTGCATTTAAAAAAATGTAACACAGCAAGGACACAACCACATACACTTTGATCTTTAAAAAAGTCACAAAGAATGGTTGGTTGACAGAATTTAGACTAGCAAACAGAACTCCCAACAGTCTGCAGCTATTTTGCACAGAGAAAAATACATCCATCAGAGTGGTCAAGCAGAAGTTTTGCAACCATGAATCCAACGGGTACTCTTGTCAGCCCACAGCACAGAGAACTATGGGGGGATTTAGGGAATTCTTTCATAGACGGGATGGCGAAAGAGAGCAGTGAGTATCAGAATCAAAGATGGTGAAATCATGCAAGTATCCTGCTCTGACTGAGACAGGAGAAGAGAGGTGGAACATTGACAGGTTTTGCTATCTGTAGCCTCGACAAGGGGGGTGGGGGAGCAGTTGTTTTCTTTTCATAAGGCAAACGCTTCTGTCGTTGCCTGACGACTTCTGAAGAGGCATACAGGTTATCTGCAGAAGGACGCAAGCAGGACTGCCCGTACACCGCTCGCATGAAGGGCCCACGCCCGCAGTGCGGCCTGCAGACGGGCGGGGGCGGCACCGCGGCCCCTCTGAGGAAGCTGGAGCACCCGCGGCCGCTGCTGCCAGGCACCTCCGCCCCAGCTCCCCTGCGCGGCCCGGTTGACGGGGCCCGCGCTGCCCGCACTGCGCCCTGGCTCCGCCCGNGGAGGCCCGCGGCGCCGGGCCGCGGGCGGAGGGGCTGCGCCGCGCCACATGGCAGGTAGACCCGGGTAGGGGGAGAAGGCGGCGCCGCCGCCCCCCCGCCTGCGCCCCTCGGGCCTGTTACCGCCGGACAGCGGCAGGGAGCGCCGGGCGGCCTGACGGCGGCACGCTCCCCACACGGCGACGGCGTTATGCACGCCCGGCACTTCGGGCGGCTCCTGCACGCCCGCGGGCGCAGTAAGGGGGTGGCGGGGGATTGGAGGGAGCAGACACTGCCCGGCTGCACTGCGACCCCGCTCTGCCGCGGGCACTGTCCCTCGGGGGCCGCCCAGCCGCCACCGGGAGGAGCTGCGGGGCGCCGGCAGCGGCGGGCCCAGCCCGACGCCGCGGGGCGGGAGGCAGCGCTGCTAGGGTCCCCTCCCTGAGGGCCGGGGCGTTGGGCTGAGGAGGAGGCGGGCGGGGCCATTCTCATCGGCGAGGGGTGGCGAGGTGCGCCGCGCAGAGAGCGGCCGCGGAGGGAGCGCGTTCCCCCTCTGTCTCCGCCTCCAGGGGGCCGTGCTAGTTTTCGCGGGCTTTTTCCTTCCTGCTCACCGCGGGTCTCTCTCGCTTTCCCGCCCCTGTGCAGCGATGCCCTTCTCCGAGGCCGTTCTGCAGCCATCCCCCAGCAAGAGGCAGAGGGGTTCGGTGCCTGGGGACCCCGACACACGGCTCCGCTTCACGAGGCTGTCCGAGAATGCCTCCCCCCCCTCCAGGGGCTCTCCTCGGGCTGCAGGCTACGATCTCTACAGGTGAGGGTACCCACACAGGAGAGGAGCCGGCGCCCCGTCCCGTCCCGCTTTCTCTCAGGGAGAGAGAAGCGCTGCCGCCCCGCTCGGCGAGCCCCTGGGCTCGTAGCTCCGGCGGCGGGGAGGGCCCTCGTGAGGCAGGTCCTCCTGCTGAGCAGAGCCCCCCGGAGAGGCTCTGCAGCCCAGCAGAAGAGGAGGCCAGAGCCGGCCTGTTCGTTAGCTCCCTTGCTCCTCCATCCCTCTCCCTTCATTTCCAGAGATCTGTGGTCTATTCATGCTGCAGCACCGATTTCGTCAGGTACCGATCAGCCCTTGGCCAAAAGTCAGGCTTGACACATCAGCCTGAGTTGCTGTTGGCACCAACATTGACTAGGTGCCTTCCTTTTGATACAAAAAACCCCCGTAGTGCACGTGGGCCCTCCCTGCCAGCATGCTTATGCTTTTCTGCTTTCCTCTTGGCCGTTGGGTGCTGCCTGCCAAAGGAAGTTGTGGCAGTTTGATAGTGCTTCTAGCTGGAAACGGTGTGGGTTGCTGTACAGACTTAGGTTTTGGTTTGCTTGAACTCATAATAACCATTGTTAAAAGGTTTTCACTGTGTTCAGGAATATCTGCAGCTAGGCTTGTGGTTGTTTGCATAGTGCTTCTGTGATTAAATACAATCACTAGTTATATCTGAACTCAACCTCCTCTAGCTTCCCTTTTTTAGTATTACTTAGAATAATCAGCCTGTCTTTGTCTTCCTTCACCTGTCTGACTTCCTGAAGCGTTGCTTCACCACACTTGACACTTTTCCTTTGTATTCCTTTTGTCTTACCAGGTTTGTTTTTGTTCTTGTTCCAGTGCTGCACTGGACACCTGGAAAAAGTCCGTTTCATAAAAAACCTTTCAGTGCTTCCCAGTGCTTAAAAATCAGTTCTTTGTCAAGGCCAAGATATGCTTGCCTTAAGTAGAACAGTCTCACTGTGGTATTGTCAACACTGCTTTTCATTAAGCTTCCAGTTGGGTAAAACTTCAGAAAGTTCTTAAAATCTCTCTAGTTTGCAGTTCCCAACAGAATCATGTGAATCGTGAACTTTGACCTGCTCAGGAAAAAACATTGTTGCCTAAAATTTTAACTTAATAGATTATTATTTTTGATTACGACTAGTTCATCTGCTGTAGAAAGCCTAATGAGGAGAGTGTATTATCCTTCAAGTTTCTGCTTTTGCACAAGAATCGCACAACCCCATTCAGCTAATGGTTGATTTAAAGTTAAACTGGTATTTTTTGTCTATCTTACCAGTTAAAAACAGTTAAAATGAGCAATCTTAAAGACTATGCTGTTCAAATGACACTGCTGAAATTTAAGCTAGCACCATCAAAATGGGAATATCTTGTATTTTAGGATCTGCATTAGATTTTGCAATCTGTAAATATTTCTTGTATAAATTCCATGGTATAAATTCCCAGCAAGAATAATTCTGGGTAGTTTTGTACCTTAGGTTACAGAGAAGAAAATTTTCAAAACATTCTATATAAACTAATGTTTCTTTCTTTAATGTAGTGCATATGACTGTGTGATACCACCCATGGAAAAGGCTGTAGTGAAAACAGACATTCAAATTGCACTTCCTTCTGGATGCTATGGACGAGTAGGTAAGTAAACAGGCTATAAAAAGGCTGCAGAGTTGTTGTAGAACAGGTTTGACACCATCTTCACATTTAGATTCTGCCTAAGGCTTTCAGAATTAGTCTACACAAAAAAGAGGTGTCATGTGGCTGTGTGATTTATTGAGCCTTGTAGTAGACGTTTCTTGTCAAATACGTTTGACGTTTGGTGTATGTCAAATGACAAAAAGATGATTAGGAAAAATTTTCATAATCTACCTACAACTTTATAGGCTATGCAATAGTTCATTATTTCTCTGCAGTTTCAGAATTCGAATCACAAAGACCGATAGGTAATGGACATACAGAAAATATACCCCTGGATGTTGAAAAATGAACCCTGATGTAAGAGTACTAGTGTAGTAGAATTTGACTACTTTTTGTGACAGAATACTTGAGAGAACCTGTACAAGATATTTTGTTATGTTTTGCGCATTCTTTTTCTGAATGATGTATAAATTCTTAAAGTAAAAAAAGCAATAGCCACTCCAGTGGAAGAGCGTGATCAGAGTTTGCCATGTCCTTTCATCTAAAAGGAGAATACGTGTGCATTTCTCTTATCCCAGACAAAGAAAATTTTGAAGAGAGTAACATTTTTAGCACCTCATCAAAGTAGGCTAAGGTAAGAAAAAAAAAAACACCCTGCACATCGTTTATCTGTGTATAATATTTCTTAGTAAATTGCTTGCCAAATATTGTTTTCCATCGTGACTTGAATGGATTGACCTAATAGTCTTTTGAGATTATTCCATACCAGTGGTAGCTGCCAAAAATAAGCCAAGATTAGATAGTCGTCGTCTGCTCCAGCCACCTTCCTTGGAGGAACCTACTCTGCAATTGGTGGTCTAAACAAAGATATGCTTATATCACTTAAAGACTGCAATTTTATTGTAGCCTATAGCAGCTGTTATTTTGTTTAATATATACATTAACACTTACAGTAGTTCCTGTAAAATCATGTTTATTTTAGAAAGACTGTGGAAACAGTTCTTGCTGCCGTGACTCTGTGCAAAAGCACTATCTAACCTATAAATATTGTGTAAGAGTTTTAAAAGAAATAAACTATACTTACAAAAAATTTCTTGTTTTCTAGCACCACGTTCTGGTTTAGCTGCGAAGCACTTCATAGATGTTGGTGGTGAGATTTTTGTTCTTTTTACTACGACTTTGTAAATCTTGATTGCAGAAATGCCTTAATTTCACATTCTAATATGTGTAAATAAATAATGCTAGCTTCACTGGTAGTCTGGCAAAAGGAGGTAACTGGGTAATACCTCAGAGAGCCAGTGCATCATAATTATTGTAAAGCCTGCTGAATTATAAAAGTATTACTGATTTTTTTAAAATAATAACTGTATTGTACTTTTGTAGGCAGTGCCTGGCATAGAAGTTATTTTTTGGTTTAGGCTTTAAAGATGACTTTTTACATTCTGCTTTCTCCATTTTGACTAAACATCTATGTATGATTCTTTTCAGTCTAGTGTAAGATCTGAATGAATTAAATCATTAACATACAGATATTATTTTATGCAGAGAATATATAGTACTGATATTCAAAAGGAATGATAGAAAGCACTGGAATATACCATTACTGTGGGTAGAATTGATTGTTAGGATGAAAAGAGGTTTAGTTTACTCTTACTGATGAAAAAATAACAAATTGTGTAAAGCAAATGAAATTTAAACTCGTAACTTTGTACGTTAATTGACTTCAAAATTGAAAGTCTTTTGAAACAAATAAAACTAAGTCTTTACTGGGTTTTTTATGTTGTTCAGTACTAGCAACAGATTTGTTTTGAACAACAGGGTGTTTTTTAAAAATATTTTGAGCTTTTCTTTAATCTTGATTAAAAATTCACAGATATCTCTTCAAAAACAATTATTATAGGCATATCTATAATCAGAAGCCTTCATGAAAGCCTCGCTGTCCTTCTGCCATATCCCTGTAACTGCAACATGAAGTAAATGATGTTGAAAGTTCCAATTCCAGTTTTACAGCAGGGCTGATCAGAGCACAGGCAGATTCTCTAAATATTGTATTATAAAATGTCATCTACATTGCACAGAAGTTCTCACCGGTAAGGTTATTGTGGAGTTATCCTGAGCACAGCTGTAACCACAGCAATTTAACTAGCACTAAATGTGTATTACGTTGTTCTAATTATACAAGAATACAGTTCTAAGCTAAATAAAACGTTTTCTGCCTCCTAAAACCCTAAGCAATTGTTTTTTTGTGGCAATAGATTGTAGTAAAAGAACCAAAAACTATATTTCTGATGTAATGACATAAAGAGGATGCATCTAATGGGTATCTTCAAAAGTGCTGGATGGCCGAGAGAGCACATTTTTTGCAAGCACGTTATCATTTGAATCATAATGGAAGTTGACAAGAAAAGTGTGCTGAAAAGTTGAAGCCTTTTCCTCTTCGCTAGGTTTTTTTGGGGAATTTTTTTTTGGTTTGTTGTTTGGGGTTTCCTCCCCCAGTGTTAAACAAGAGAGACTACTTAGAACAGTGGTACTCAGCCTTCACTTGCTTATGGGCTTGGCTCTAGAGGTGAGAAAGGGTCACTCTAGGCATCTTTCTGATGCCGAGCCAGCCAAAAAGCAAAGCAATTCCCAGTATAATTTAGAGCTGCTGTAGAATACTTTATTCTGTCTGCTTGATGGCATACCAAAGTCTAGCTGTGCCTGTGATACAGTTCTGATATCAGGTTAAAGGGAAGCATCTATGCCAGCTTTGTGTCATCCAGGCTTTGTCTTAAATAAGAGTTGATTCTTGCATGTCTGTTACACTAAGGTTTTTTAAGTGTTGCTGGGTAACATACAAAAGAGCGCTAAGATGGGAATCAAAGATTCCTACACCCCTATGGCTCTCTGTAGTATACGTGGTCTACTATAGTGTGGTTCTTTGAAGCAACACTTCTAAAACAATTTTTTTGTTCATATGAAAAAATACATATGCTCTGTAACAGTCTTTTCAATCTGAAAGTTAAACTAGGGAATACCAGAAGACAACCAGAAGTGCTTAGCAGGATGACCTATGTTCAGATTTTGAAAAAGCTGACAGTTGACAAACGATGAGTAAAAACTATTACTGTTAGTAGAGGACTTCTTATTTAAAAAAAAAAAAAAAACAAAAACAACCCCAAAAAAAGGTTATGCTGTGTGTATCCCTCACACTTCTAACCCAGAGGTAAGGGTCTCTCCTGGCTGACTGATGTCCCTTCAGCCAGGAAAGAATTTTAAAGGGTCTGTGTGGCTCAGATACATCTCCGGCTGACAGCTCTGTTGCAGAGGGTTGTTTTAAATGCGAGTTAACTGTCAACACTGAAGCTCGCAGCATGAGGAGAAAACTTAAGTAGTAAACTTAAAGTTTGGCCACGGCGTACTTTCAAGCCTTCGTCTCGTGCGCTCTGGGGCACGCCGCAGCGGGAGCCAGCCAGCCATAGCCAGGCAAAGCAAATGCCAACGGAGAGGGGAATCTGAAGCGAGGCACTCCCTGCCTCCCGCTTGTTTCTCTGCTGGGGTGTTTGGCTCACGTGGCTTAAAATGGATGAAAAAATTTGGCGACTTGATTGGCAGGTCACCTTTGAGAGGCAGCCAAG
>VYZW01005975.1:52117-62957 GCA_013401315.1 Balaeniceps rex | reverse complement strand
GGGTGGGGTGGTGTAAGAAGATGCAAAATAAAAACATAGGAGGTGGTTTGGTTTTATTCAGCGATCAGGCAATCAACAAGAATTTGTAGAAGAAAATACGCATGGTAGTTTGCCCAGTTAATCTGTAGAGACAGACCAAGAGCCTTCAGTGGGATCAGTTGTCATGGGTATACAAGTCAAATGTGCTGTGCCAGCCTCTGTTGTTTAAGGATCTGGCCCGAAAGGGATAAACCCACATCAGTAGTCAGTATATCAGTGGGAGCTGAGGGTTTTCTTTGTCCCCTGTGTGTACTTGCCACCTCAAAGTCTCTGCAGCAATGTGCAGAATCGAGCTTTAAGCAAGTATTTCCACTTGGAGGACAACAATACTCACCTTTGTACCCACTTCTGTTGTGACAAATGGGTTTACTAGATTAGGTCTGTGTAAATTGCAGATGGCTCAGTAACAGTTTTCCTTCTTCTGAGCCAACAAGGAATTAATCTTATTACCAGAGGGTAGGAAGTCTAAATGTATCTTAACCTTTTTAATTTTACTGTAGTCTCCGTTCTCTTTTTTTTTTTTTGTAAGCAAGCTGAATCTGAGACTTCAGCAATAATGGCCTTTTGCAAGTGGGACAGCATCTGGACTGCCATACAGGAGATAGCTGGGCACATCAGATTTTTGGGCATGTTACCTCTTTAAAGTCATTCCACCTCCACCCCTATAATTTAATTCAACTGCCAACCATATTAAAAAACTGCCATTTAGGAGGATACTGTATGAAACAATTTAAAGTTCTGAAATAGTCTTTGAGGGGGCATCCTTTCCCAAACTTTCCCTAACTGTACAATTGATACCTCAAGGGTGGCCAACTTCTTACAAGTAATGCGTGGCCACAAGGCAGGAAGTTGCCTTGCTCAGAAACACAGTAAGAAAGTTGGAACAAATCTTGACATTATTCCTTAGGTGAGGAGCTTGCAGAAGAGACAAATGCTGCAGAATTGAGCCTAGCATTATGTTCACTATCACTTCTGTATTTATGGGACTCCTTTCCTCTAGAAAAATAAGGCTTTTTTCAGCCAGATTCAGAGTTCAAAGAACATCCAAACAAAGAGATTTTTTTGTCAGTTTTAAAATTCCTGAAAGCTTTGTTGGAAAGAAGATAGTGAATGTTACATGTCATTTAAATTGGCCTGTGAAAGGATCCTAGCACATGCTGGGAAGGCAGAAGTAAAATCAGAGCAACATAGCCCTCTTATGGTAACCATTCAGTCCATTTTAAACTAAACAGGTGACTTACTCATCTGACTTAGCCTCCAACAAAAATATATTTACATTGTTCTGGGTGGTGAAGAAAAGAGCAGCTTTTCAGTCATGTGTGTTGATACTGTAAATCCAGGATGGGAGGAGGGTAAAAAGAGCAGATTGCTCAGACTGGATTTAGAGCAGACGGGTCTCCACCTGTATGACTGGGTCAGCAGCACAGAATGGTCTAGTTTCCTAAAGTCAGCTGAGACCAGTTAAATACTATAATTCTAAGGATGCCTCTACTTTCTCTCTGGATGAGTTTGGCTTCACACCTGCTTAACCTACATTAGAATAGGATTAATTACCTGAATTGCAAGGCCCCCTTAGCCAGTCAGCACGTTTCTGGCAGAGCACATGGTGACCTGGGCCTGGTTATATATAGTATAGGGATAGCAGGGGAGCACCTGGGTTGTAATGGCAAGGCTCGATCCAGTCTGATAACAGAATCAGCAGTTTTCAAAAATGAGACTGCAGTAATCGCCTTCTCCATCAGCTGGATCATACAAGAGCTTTATGAACTCATGTCTTCACTGCTAGTAAGCTTTTTTATTGTGCAATGCTCAGTTTATGCACACACATTTACATACACATGTATGTGTGGAGAAAGAATCCCAAGAAACCTAGGAGACACAGAATTGAAAAAATGCAGATACTGAACGCTCCTTTATTTAATTACTTAGATGGAACACTTACTTGGCTGTAACTTTTAAGTCAGTTTTCCATGTTATTTTAATTCATTGTCTCCAAGTTTAATACTGTATAGCAGGCAGGAATACTTGGGTAATTCTCCATGAGAGAAAAAAACCACGGAACCTTCCTTTCATTTGAAAACATGTTCTATAACGAGAAATTTCTCTGACAGTATGCTGGTCTGCCAAAGGGATTTTCCACCCCAAACTCCTGAGGCACGTATTCTAGACGAGTGGAAATTTCACAGTATAGCTCTGAACCTTCTCCCCAAAATCTTTTTGTCTGCCATGTTGTGCAGCATCAATTTCAATCAGCTGTATTAACAGTTGAGGTGAAATCAAATATTGAAATGAGATCCAACTACAGACACAGAAGGCTTCAAGTTCAATGTGGATGGCACTTGAAAAGTAGGGTCAGCTAACTTGCCAGGTCCTGACATGTTACACGTGAGAATGCTATGGCAAAGGGTTGTGATGAGGGTGGAGAAGAGGCGGGGGCAAATCTGCAGTTTGCGTGCATCTAGCTGTTGGAGAGATCAGGGTGAACAGTTTAGCATGTAATGGCTACTGCTCATATGTTTGTTCAAAGAAGCAGCTGCACATCCTGGCGTAAATACATCATGACATTAGCAGGCTGCAGGGTGTGTTTCTAGCCAGAGATTTTCTTACAACTATGCTATAGCGTCATGCCTGCCTTAATGAACAGGCATTAGACCCCAAACTTGCTATGATTCAAGCTATATCCAGTAGCATATGGAAGTTACCGTGACCCTTGTGTCTTTCATTAGTTAACTGCACTTGCAGTGAGAAGAATTTTGAGTCCTTCCCCCATTGGTCTCTTGTAGAAAGCCATTCCACTCTGTGATCCATTCTTCACTTCTTACTACTTTGAATTCTCCCAGAGATAAAGTTAACCGCTATGTAGGTGCAGGAGCGTGTTGCTTAGTGTCAGTGAATCTTCAGCTGCAGATTTAACATGCAATATGCATTGTGAATTCCAGATGATCTTCATTCAGTGAAATTGGTAGGAGTCTATTTTGAAGAGTTTCTTTGCGTTTCAAGTTACTGAACATTTTCCAGACATCATTAATGACTTGGGCTGAACACTTTGCCTAATATATTCAACACAAATTTGGAGTTCACAGTGATCGCAGGATTGCGCCTAGCGCTTCAACAATGATGAGTAACTTACTGTGTAGTATAATCCTCATATATGAACCACACCATGGTTTCTGTAATCAGCAGCCCACTGGGAAACAGGGTGCTTCGGAAGGGCCCTAGGCAAGGAACGCAGGCAGAGCTGGGGACAAGCAGTGCACACGCTGTGCAGGGTAATCCCAGCACTGTCATAGACCCACAGAGGGCAGTGTCTGACAAGAGGCTTAGATGGGCATTTCAGAAGATAAAGTCGAGAGAAGCGGGTGTTGACAGGGAATATTTGCATACTCATAACCGTAATCAGCCAGCATCAATGACAAACATACAACCTTTCAAAGAACCTGCTTGGAGGAAAAAAATACACCTAAAAAGAGCTTATGATGGGGGGAGATAGGGACACAGGCTGCTGTGGGTCTCCTGAGTTCCAGTGCTACAGCCAACACAGGTGAAGTAGAATTTGCCATTGATAGCTATGCGGACAAGTGTACTGTCTCTGTGGCAGAAAACGGTAGCTATTTATATACTGAATGGCAACACTAAACAACTTAGGAGAAGCAGTGAAGTGTGTCCTATCCAATTAAAAACGCAGTGAGAATTTTAGGTAGGCAAAATGTAATTATTTAATTGGAATTTGACCGGGATGCTTTTCCACTGTTAAAATAAGTATAAATTACATGAGCTGTAAAACTTTAAATTATGAAAATATTTTGAGGTCTTTGAGCATGGTAATTGGAACTATATATTCAACTTTGGTTTTAACCTGACACTTCATAATAGCTGTTCCCTAAAGCAAGTTTGGTTTTTTTTTTTTACATTATCGAATATCCCTTAGTGAAGCAAATTAGCAATCAGTCTGGAAAATATTTAAGTAGTACAATCACATTATTTACACAGACACTTCCATTGTGCAGAGTTCTCAGTGTTCCCAAATATTTGTAGGATCACTTCTTCAGCTGTCAACATTCACACTTGAACCTCCCTCTTTAGTAAAGCTTTATATGAAAATCCATTTAGGCCAATAGAAAGACTTGCCTTGATATCACTGTGCTTTGGATCAGTCCCTAAATATACAGGTCACAATCTGAAACCTGTGTGGACCTCAAAGCTTTATTATTTGCCTTCTGCTTGAACCACTTTTGTTTAAATGGGGGAGCGGGACTCGGTGCAATTTCTTGTGCAAAGCTTTTTTTTTTTAATTATTATTAACAAGGACGAGAATCCTACTGTGGAGAATTAGTGTCATTTACTGTAAGCAGAATAAGAGTCTGCTCTTATCTAGAACTATATTTCAGCCTTTATGGAAACATCAGCATCTGGCCAGAATGACAGAATGTTTATTGTGAAATATATTATTTAACTGTTTATGTTATCAATATGGTGCAGATAAAAATCTACAGAAACCCTGCATTTAGTATTTGGGAGGATTTTAAAACACCATTCTTTTAAAACGCACATCCCCTGGAAACAGGTTCTCTGATGCTGTAGCTACAGACAGTGATTCCAATTGCTCGAATCATATTGTCCAAAATACACTCCCCAATTAACTTCCCATCAGGTGGAGGAATTCCAGGTGTTTATTCTGTAACTTTTGTACTGGTGAGGAATGTTCTCCTGGGGTTACCTAAATTAAAACCACTTTTCTTATGAAGTTTTTTTTCCCCTCACTCAGTAAAGGCTTTTTTATCATTGAGTTTTGCTCCTTGGCTTTTTGCTCACTGCTTTTTAAGAATTGAAGGCACAGAAAGTCCTATCCTGCTACTCCCATTGATACATCTGTACAGTGCTGAGGTACAAGCTCCATGTTATATCCATACTTGGCTCGTTATCCTCTTATCAAGCTCTTTGCATCCCTTTGTTTATTTGAGGAGACAGGAAGACTGTGTGAAGGCTGCTTAGTCAGGGATATCAGCGTTGTTGGCAGGGGAGTGATTGCCAGTTGAAAAACAAGGCATTATTGCTCATTTTTTCCCTCTTATTAGTTTGATTACATTTGCAAATCAAATCAATCCATCAGACATGATCAGGCCTCGTCCGCATTTTAAGGAATAGTAATCTCCGTCTAATAAGATGCAAATGTGTCACATCGGTAAGTAACCAATAAATCATCGTCTTGTCTTTGGCAATCATTAAATATCAGAACCAACAGTCAATTTTTAGTATTTTCAATTTGCGATATGCCGCTGGAATATAAAGATAGATGGACGTAATTACACAAACCAAACACTATTTCAGTTCATTCCAGACAGCAAATTTAGTGGAAGGTATAACTGGCTTGTCATCACACTACATTATTCCTGGCGGTTCATGCAAAGTTCACAGACAAGCTTCAAATGGACATTGCTTTTTTTACTTCCCTTAACAACATTCCTACTACCACCACCAAACTTCAATAAATGACTTGAAATGCTGTAGGACATCACTTCCATCAGTGCACAAAAAGGCACAGAAAGAGAAACATTATCCCTTTTCCCAGTGCCGGCACCTTGTGCGTGTATAAGACTGAAATCCAAAAGTTTCCTAATACTTGCTACCTTCTTCCTCTCTCTTTCTCTTCTTTTCTTTTTAGACATTTTAATCTGAAATGTCAGTTTTTCTACCAGCACAGAATGTGTTTTTCACAATTTTTGCAAGTTAGCTCACATTTAGTAATTTGGAACATAGTGAAGACAGATAGTGAGAAGGATTGGCGCACCAGCTTCCCTCTCTCTCCTCCTCCCATCCCCATCTTTTTAAAGGACTGGAAATTCAAATTGTTTTTCTTTATCCTTTTTTTTAAAATTGATTTGGGATTTGGGAAAATTGACTGCCTCGTGCATCCCAGGGATTAATTGATACGTCTATTGTCTGAGTCTCAATGTCTTGCTTTCCATTAATGACTCTATTTGTATACAACAATTTACATGCTTTTCAAGAGAGAAAAAGACATAAGCTTATATCCTGGCAGCACTAGTGGCAGAATCTTGTCTTAAACAGCATAGCTTTTACCCAGGTATTTTAGACTTTTTAATAGTATAGGGTACAGACCCCAAAAGTACAGACCTGCAGGCAGACCGCTAATTTCAACAAGAGTTTGGGCCTGTTGGAAATTATATTACTGGGCCTTCTTACGGTGCTGAGTGACATGAGAGAGAGTGCAAAGTACTGTCTCTCTGCTGTGACACAAGTGGCTATGCAGAAATAAGAAAAGAGGATTTTGTAGGCTTGTGCTGACTTATGTAGGTTTCCAGCACACCAAAGCCAGACAGTGGGCTTACTGTATTTGACCTTAAGAAACTTCTTGCCATGAGCTGTATGCCCTGGGTGGACCTGCTGTTGCAGCATCCTGTCGGTTATGTTTGTTTCAGCTAACCCGCTTCGAGAAGCTGAACCTCAGGTGCTTTGGAGTGACTTTTGGAGAGAACCTTTAGCCTCCTCCACAAGAAAATAATTTTCACAGTAGCAGTTTGATTTGATTTGGTAAATTAATTAAATGGAGATTAGGGAAGAAGCTTGCTTGTGAGCGCACCTACTTGCTTTGGTTTCGCCATCGTGTTGAGCTCCTGTTAAGGAGCAAAGGGTGGGAAGAGTGTTTTTTGCAAACATGAAAATGTAAACTCCTGGATGGTCACTGCATGTTATTCATTCTTGGCATCAAAACTCTTGTTCTTTAGTGAGGGAAAATTGCAAAGAAATACTTGTGAGCTTCACATGGTATTGATTCCACATGCAAGATATTTAGACAACTTAAAATGTACCATCAATTAACAAATATTTCTTGCTATTTTGAAACAAAAGATGTTATTACCTGTTTTTACCTATTTTTATCTTCAAACTAGTGTAAATCTGTAGCAGCTTCGTGAAAACAAGATGTTTATTCCAGATTTAAAATGAAGCAACTAAGCAACTTCAGCTCTGTTGTCTTAACAAAATTTGAGCTTCCTGGCACTTTCTTCCAAAGATCTCTTTATATTAACGTATTCGTGGATGTTTCATACCTCAGTTGCTAGGCAAATGTTGCCTAAGTCTATTGCAAAAGTCTCCCCTGTTTCTGTAATCTCCAGAGACTTTGGTGAGTAAAACCTGCACGCAGAGGCCATGTGCCTAAGAAGCTCAGTACCAGAACCTTATGTTCTTTCTAACCAATTTACATACTACCATGGTATGTTTAATTTGCTTTTTCATCAAATCAATAATGGGTCTAATTGAAAAAATTGGCAGAACTACATACAACCTAACTACCAATGTCAGTGTTTTCAGGAAATCCGAGATGTTGCACAGCTATGCAAGTGACACCTGTGTTAGTGATGCATCTCTGTTATGAATGTGTACAGAAACAAGCGTTACTCAGGTGCAGCATCTGTACCAATTGATCACTATGCTATCAGAATTAATCACCTGGTATTCAGGTCAGAGAATAAAATTTACATCTTAATATATGACACTTATTCCAGCACATACATGCATTACTACAAATGGTACTATTCACTCCTGTTTGCAAGTGTGTATCTATTTTTGTAGGCAAAGCCTAGCAATTCTCCTTCGCAAAATCCCAAACACTTGGGACGGCTGCTTCTGTTAAGTTGCATCCTTTCAAAGACGAACTCATACAGGACTGGGATTTTGTCCCTGGAGTTACATGTCTCAAATCCTGCCTTCACTTTCACAAGACGAAGGGATTTTTGAAGATCTTTAGCGCTCTGTAGAAAATAGACCCTGAGAAAATAAATAAATAAACAAGTAAAGTTTGGCACTGTACAAGATTGGCAGGCCTTCACCAAGATGGTTCAGCAGTGTTGCAGGTGCGTTGGCTAGCAGTGTGGAGAAGCTTGTGTGAGAACTACACAAAATTGTAGCACGTGCTCTCAGTTCCTCACTAACACGGGTGCTCAGTTAGTGCTGCTGCTGCGAATGGAGCTGTGCTTTATGCAGAGTCTGGTCGACGTCCGTGGGGCTGGCAGAAAGATTCAGGCCAGGTGCACCAACTGCAAGATGAGAATTATAAAATATTAATTTTAAAAAAAAGAAATGTGGATTTCAACTTTATGTTCTGTGTAATTGCAGAGCTAGCGGGATTTTAAAATATGGCAAAGCCTTAGTCATTAGCATAGGGTAATCACCTTTGCTGTTTAAAAACAAAATAATAACAATAGAAAAGGTATTGTACATTGACACATGGAAATTTAATGCTTTTCAGAGAAATTTCGTAGGGATTTTTTATTATGTGTGGCTAATTACATATTTACATGTAATGGCACTAGCAGAGCCATTACTGTCCATTGGGTAAATAATATGCATTTTAAAAACCATTTATAAATATGTATTTATTTGATGGACCAGAACAGTTTTTTGAAGTCATTCTCATCCACTGAGTAAATAATATATGGATTGCTTTTAAAAATAAATATGTATTTCTCCTGTAGACATTCCAGGCAACTGGGTAAATAATATGCATTTTTCAAATATTAAAAAAATACATACAAATGTATAGAAATCTGGCCTAAATATGTATCTTCCTGAGAGATCAAAATGACTCGAAAGGTGTCAGGCATAGCTTTGAAATTTCTGTTTTGAATTGTCAGTCTGCGTCACAACCTAGAGTTAATTAAATGTATTTTATGCATTTTCATACATACAGTATAATATCAATGTCTGTTTACAGTTTTATAACACTAGTGCACTTGATCCTCTTACTCAGTGTTATAAAGTCAGCGCTACATGATTAAGATCCTAGTTTTAGTTTGTGTTCATCTTAATACAATGCAAAATGCATTCATTCTGTGGGCATAGTCCTGCATCCATAGAAATACATGGAAAAAAACCTGGTCACCTTAGTAGAAGCCATCTCACGCTCTGTTGTACTGCTCGATTTAAACTTCCTCCTTATGTTATGGTCGTCTTCTGATGATTGGCGAGTGGGCAAAGTATGAGAAAACATGAAACTGTTTCATTACATGGGCTTGATTCAGAGCCTATTGATGTGAGCAGGACTCTTTCCACTGGCCTCAGAGGGCTTTAGTTCAAGCCAGACATAAAGATCTGCCATAATCCATAGAGACAGCCCAACGCTACAAGCTAAAGGCTAAGTCTCTTTCCTGACTCTGACACTGACTTACCATATGACCTTGGGCAAATCATTTAACTTCCTTATGTTGAAACCGTGATTTATACTTCCAATTCTAGGAGTCCTTTGAGAGCTATAGATTTAAAACATTAAATATAATTCACAGCATGCTAGGATTGAAAGATGTGAGCACAATGCATCACTGGTTTATTTCTTTTATATACTATGGGCCTAGAGGTTATCCATCCTTTTCTAAACATTTTAGCCAGTTTATCCCTTCATCCTTTTTGTATACTTCTCAAGAATGTTGTGTATACTTTGTAGGCCTTTTTTTCACTAAAGTATTTGTTGTTTTCAAACATTAAAAGAATAAAATAGCACAGCAGCCCTGTGAATTAATATATATATCCACAGCTTGCACGGAAAGACTGTGAGACAGAGGGGAATTAAGTGACTCCAGCAGAATCACAGAGAAAGTCAGTGGTAGATTTGGGAGACTAAATTGTCTTTCTCATATTTTTCCTGAATACATGTACCTCACGCTTCATCTATACCTCTGACATCATCTATGATAGACTCTTGAAAACTGCTGATTTTAGTAAATTAGTTAGCTGTTTGACAAGGGTGTATTTGGTAAGTGCTAACTATAAATGACGTGTACCCTGTGCAGTCAGGATAGCTAAGTGGGATCCGTTGTCAATCTAATTGTTACTTTGATACTGAAGGAATGAAAATATAAATACATAGTGAGAATGTTTCAACTGGAGCTCTATTACAAAGCAAATCACAGCAGATTGATACAAACGAGCTTTTGGAGCCATCTCTCATGACTATTCTTGCACAAATATCACTGAGTCGGTGCTGATTTTGCCTTGGTACCCAACATTGCCTGAGAGCCCAGCAAACATGATGTTTTGACAGAACACGTGAGGAAATTTTCACCTCCTTCCTTCTCATATCACTGATAAGAGTAGACAGGGTACATAAGGAAAGCCATAGTGAGTGGCTGGTCACTGTAAAGCAGGATCAGCAAGAAACAGGCATTTGAAAGCAAGTCATGGGACAAGAAGAAAGCCAAAGAAACAAAAAATGATCTAGCAGTATTAGCACATTAAAATTATGTTTCAGACTTCTCTTATGGCATATCCACACAAAGCACAACCATGCTTTCTGTGTAATTTCTAAACCTACTGACAAATGTCCAAATANCTAAATTGTCTTTCTCATATTTTTCCTGAATACATGTACCTCACGCTTCATCTATACCTCTGACATCATCTATGATAGACTCTTGAAAACTGCTGATTTTAGTAAATTAGTTAGCTGTTTGACAAGGGTGTATTTGGTAAGTGCTAACTATAAATGACGTGTACCCTGTGCAGTCAGGATAGCTAAGTGGGATCCGTTGTCAATCTAATTGTTACTTTGATACTGAAGGAATGAAAATATAAATACATAGTGAGAATGTTTCAACTGGAGCTCTATTACAAAGCAAATCACAGCAGATTGATACAAACGAGCTTTTGGAGCCATCTCTCATGACTATTCTTGCACAAATATCACTGAGTCGGTGCTGATTTTGCCTTGGTACCCAACATTGCCTGAGAGCCCAGCAAACATGATGTTTTGACAGAACACGTGAGGAAATTTTCACCTCCTTCCTTC
>VYZW01005975.1:14969-43231 GCA_013401315.1 Balaeniceps rex | reverse complement strand
GGTGTTTTTCTAAAAAGAATAAGGGATAGTTAAGAAATTTTTCCTGGGGATTTTAAAAAAAAAAAAAAAAAAACGAAAAAGAAGTGAAGAAAAAAGACAAGAAAAAGAAGATCAACTAGTTAGGCAGCTAATGTCAGAGCAACGTGTTTGTAGTTTACTGCTAATTCTTAATGTCAAAGCTGGTTCTAAAACTCCTGCAATAGTCACTGCCATAAAGCTGTACCTTTTCTGTTCTGTAAAATTTTCATGCCTTTTTTCCCCCGTGTTCTGTTCTAGCCATTTGTCACATTTATAGAAGTTGAGCTCTGCACATTATTAAATAAATGCATGCCATGACTGAGGAGGGTCACTTAGCTGCGTATTGGGGTGTACTGACCAAGGATTTTCTCTTACGCACTTTCTCATGTCTGAGGCCATTGAAATTCTTTGAAGATCTCTGCAGTTTGACAGACATCCCCAAGGAAGACTTTTTTTTCTTTACTGTTTTGATATTTTTCTTCCTTCCTTTTCTTCTTTGTAAATGCAGCATGTCAGATGTAATATAATATTTTCCATGAGATTGACCTCAGACCTGATCAGAAGTAATTAGATTCCTAAGGTGCTGCAAAGTTGTCTCATGAGTTTCTGATGTACGTACTGAAAGAAAAAGTGTTTATGTGTGTGCAAGGAATACGCAGGGAGAAATGGGAGGCCTAAACCCGTGCATGTACACATTACCCGTTGTGATGGGTCTCTGGGTGTAATTCTGAAGGCCAGCAAATTGTGATCCAGATAGGGTGTGGAGTACTCACTGTGCCAATGGTAGCAAAACTGATGAAAAGACAGCAAAAATAACCCTGGCATTCTCCACGCACCGTCAAAACTTTCAGGTCTTATGGGAAGGAATCTCCTTTTCACTACATGCCTTTCCCCCTCCCCCAAACTATTTTGATTCATACAAACTCTTGATATAACTCTTAGGTAGGATGAGCATTGTGTATTATTGTTTTTAAATTGACCGGTCATCATGTAAGGTCCTATCGTTCTGAATATTTTATGAGAAGCTAAGGTTTCCCCAAGGCACCTCTAATAATAAACTTTCTGCAGAAAATTTAGAAAGGATTATGTGTTTCAAGGAGGAGCCGGCTGCTTGAAGTAAATTCTCTTGTTGAGTCATTTATTCCCTTAATAGGAATTTTCTGATCTGCTGTCATTCTTGTTCACACACTGGGTGTCACTGCCTCTAAAACACTTGTCATTCTTTAATGGAAACAAAATAGTCATTGCAGTCAGAGCCGCAATGTCATTCCACTACCCCTTGCTGCGTCGGCAATAGTGAAAATGACAGAGCGGCTCTCAGTAGGGGTAATTAAAATGTAAATATTGATATTTTATTATTTGAAATTACTTTCCAGTGCGGCATTTAATATCTCTCCATCTGTGCGGCTCTGTTTAGCGGTCACTTTAGTGCAGCTCTGGGATGCCAAGCGGCGGCTTGATCCCCGTTATGTCAAAATGCTTGTTGCTGCTTAATTTTGATATCTAATTAAGTGGAAAAGTACAGTCCACACTGTAATCCATGGCATCTTAACCAGCTGCTTGGGTATATTTAGAATTAATCTCCACTATGGAATCATCCTAATGTATGCAATTAAGAGTCTGCCGATGGCTAATTAGGTGTATTAGAATCAGGCAGCTTCTTTTTTTTTTTTTTTTCCTTTCTTTTTTCTCCTTTTTTTTTCCCTCTGTGCGGACTATTGTAGACTTAAGACACAGCCTCCAGAGATGATCTTAATGGTACGTATGCACTCAACTAGGTAAACTAGAAATTTCACATTCATGTAGGAGAGTATGTGTGACTCTCTTCCCCCAAACCAGGGAGACTATAAACGTCATTTGAATTTTTCGGCATCTGCAGCACATTAAGAAAATCAACTAACCAGTAGAAAAGTTTTAAAAACTGGGAAGAAGAAGGAAGATGTGTAGGACAGTGTTCTGAGCTGTCATTTTCCTGCCAGAGGGCAAAAGGGTGTATCTATCCAAAATTTTGCAACCTGAAGTTTTTGCTTTGGCTATGGAAGGAGATTTTAGCTAGCTCAGCACATACAGGGTTAACATAGGTATGTTGATTGGATCGTAAGCATGGTTGTCTCCGTATGCTAATACATTCCAGTATTGGATTCATATTATTACCATGATTGGGGAATTCCTGGAAACCTGACTTTGCCTGATGGAAAGATGGAGGGAGCAGGGATTGCCACAGCTCTCAGTGAGGAAATGACTGGTGGCTTCCCCAGGGGAGCAAAAGGCAAACAGCAGTGACCCAGCACTCTGAGGAAGAGCGCTCTCAAAGCAGACCCACAGAGGTTATTAATAAAAGGCAGCATGTATTAAATTCAGAAGAAATCCCTCCTTTCTGTGGGGGGAAAAAAACCCAAACCCTGATATAAAATAATCCAACAAACTTGCGTTTGAAGCCTAATGTTCACCAGGCTGAAGAAGCTTGAACTCTAAATTTCTTGATATTCCCAGTCTATGTGTGCAATTGTTGGGAGGCTGATGCCGGCAAAGATTGAAGAGAGCAGTGCCTGAACTAATGGTGACGTTATTGGTTTAGTTAGGTTCCTCTCTCAAGTTTGTGAGGGTTTTTTTATTATTTTGTTTATTTCAGTAAGAATTTTAAAAAAAGGGAAAAGGGTGGACTCCCTCATTTAATTATGTGTGTTTGTAGTTTCATTTCTGCTAGCTCAACTCTTTGAGGGATCTAGGTAAGGCATACCACAGACAGGATATGGACGTATAGCGATGACTCTTCTAAGCTGAACTGTGTTGCCGTTTTCTGGATTGGACGTTGAAAGAGATTCAGCCCTATTCATGATATGTGTTGTTTTTCATCAACAGTCAGTTTACTAATGACAGAATGTAGTTTTTATTTTTTTACCCACAAATCTGGCTTTAGTGTACGCATTCTCAAATACATACGTCCACAACAGATTGAAGGAAAATTTGTGTGAAATCAATATTTATGTTGAAAATATGATTGGTCTTTTTTTATATAGATGCAATGAAAGAAAACAATCAGGGTCATAAATACAATCCTGCTCCATTTTCTCCCATGCAAATGTCTGGGCACACAGGTGATACCTCAAAATATGCCAGACATTTTAAAAACCAGATTTCATATAAAATGCCATACCCCAGCAGCAGACTTTTCAAAGTCTAGGGGCAAAAGTGGTTTTAGGAGCACACCATGTCATGTCCTTTGCCTCTGCTATCTTCAGTAAGAGGACAAAAAAAACCCCCATCATCTAATCAAACCGTGTTTGAAGGTTACCATTTAAAGAACTGCAAGAGTTAACTCTAAATAAGTAGATCAGATCACATACGTAGTGCATTAGTAAGATTACCCTCAGGAATCTGCAAGTTCATATTGCTGACCTTAAGGAGACCTACAGCTACACTGGGCCATATTGGACTGCTAGTCTGAATTTTAAAACTTTTTCATTGTCCATATCTTAGAATTCAAAACCTTACTGCAGAGAAGGTAATGCACAAGGAGTGCCAACTGTCTTAACATACAGAAAGAAAAAAAAGGAAGCGGTTTATTACTTCTCAGGTCTTCCACTGTTCTCAGAGCATCTAGTGATAAATCAAAATGTAAGTGTTTGGCCTGGCTTCTTTTTAATAGAAGGTTGGTATGAGGTTGGAGTAAAGCTATTTAAAATTGTGGAAGTTCCAGTGGTAAAACCAGCCCAAAGGGAAGATCAAGTATTAATCTGTTTAAATCTATTGTCTTATATTTTCCTTTTTCTCAGTGAATACTGAAATAATGTGTGAAATGAAAATTAATGGAAATAAAAAGTACAGTACTTCAAACCATATGTTTCCAGAAATGCCATTATAAAGTACTCCATACATGGAGGTCTTACCAAATCTGTCCTGAAGCAAGGGTGACTCACCAGGTGTTTTTTCATCTTTAATGTTTCATTGCAGAGTATTAGCAAGTGAAGGTGGTTGTGTGAAGTCAGGGGGACGTTCTTAATCAGTCACATTTTCCAGCTCCTTTCCATTACTATTGCTAAAGAAGCAGCTCACAAGAACTTGTGCTGTAACTAGAAATAAGAAATTTAAAAGTAGCTACTTGGAAATATTTGGGTGGTTAGAGAGGGGTGTCTCTGATTTAAGTACTGAAATCAATTTGAAGTATAGTGAGTTACATCTCACTATATGCATCTTACCCTGGGAAGAAATGACAAGCTTAAATTGCTCATGTTTAGTGTTATCATGTAAGGTTTCACAGGGTAAAAGACAAACCAGAAATATTTCTAACTGGTATTTAAATTACATTAGCACCTCTTTGTATAGCTTGAGTGAAAGGTCACGCTAGACAAGCAGCATCTTCACTGTTTGTAAATGTCTAATTTGCTGCTTTTAAATTGCTGTGAACTTCACTTAGTCCTGCTGAATGAATCCAGTGTTGCAAATACTTCTGACAAGCGAATATTTGCTTAGTGAGAATCCATTGTTCGTAATGGATTGAGAGGGACATGCAGTGTGAATGCATTTTTATTGCCGTGCCATCTCTCTGCTGTTTCAGTGAGATGAAAGTAGCGTTGTGATAAAAGCCCTGGGTTTCTTAGTGCTCTGTGTGGCATTTCCCGTCTTACTGGTAGGTGTTAGTGAAAAAGTGCTTAATAGGCATTTTTTCATGTTATAAAATATAAAAAAAAAATTATATTTTATAAGAACTTGGACAGCAAGAGTTAGGAATACAAACACACTTAGATAAAACACGAGAAAGTGCACAGGCTTGGCTGAAGCCATCCCAGCGCTCTCCCACTGCATTTTTCTTTTTGTACTCGACTCAGAGTAATTCTTGGGCACCTCTGTGTATGCAATCTGATCTGCCCTCTCCGGCGGCCGCACAGCTAACAGATGGCAGTCACAACTCGTAGCGCAGAGAACGCTGCTCACAACACAGCCCGGGTGCTGCTTTTGCAGTGCTCTGCTATAGGGGCAGAAGGAGATGCTATATAGTAAAGCATCGCTCGGAAAAGGTGGTGGTTTTACTGTGCAAAAGTTGTTGGATGAAACTAATTTCTAAACATGACTTTAATTGTAGCACATCAGTTCTAAATAGCTTGGAAGCTGAATCCAGCAAACAGCGTAAGTTGAGCCCTTGGCTGTATTTCTGGTCAATTGTAGTTTGTGCTTTGGGACTTGATTTTTAAGTTTGGGCAAATACTTGCGCTTTGTGTTTTGTGAGCTGACACCTTTCACATGAAAATCCTCAGTCGTACTTAAATTTCAGCTTGCTATGGCATCACGTGCAGTTATTAGCCCTTTGACCAGGGGCTCAATAAGCAAATGGGTATTAAAAAAAAAAAGAAGGAAAAAGGAAACTTGAAATAATGGGTTCACCCTGGCACAATGAGTTGTATCTGTTTCTGTTCCAGTTTTCACCGAATTTCATCTGTAATCTGTGAAATATGTTTGGTGATTAGTGAGAGCACTCTCCTTCTGTTTAATGGTTTTTATAACCGCTGAAATGTTTGTGGGTCTTGATACATATGGTTTTAGACTACAGAGTATTTTGAAATGCAATTAAATCCATTTTTTCTTGAATTAATGTAATAAAAAGGATCTCTTAATTCAGATCTGTGGGAGATTCAGCTCTAGATGTACCCTAAAAAAATGAATCATGCCATCCTCTTCCTTGGATTTCTGAGAGAATAATAGTAAGTGGCAGTCAGGCTGTGAAGGTTTCCTTCAGCAAATACTGTGATCATAGCTAGAAAACATTATGTAGCCCTAGCAGAAATTTCACTGCTGAAATTTCCCTGGCCTTTGTTTACATCCCTGGAAGCCAGCTGAAGTTGTACGATGGATCCGGGCAAGCGCTGAGTGCGTGCCAGGAAGGGAGAGGAGGGCAGAGTGACAGCTGTACGTCCGAGAGCGCACTGGGCCTGAGTCTGATCTTGAAACGGAGTGGAGTTTCTTTACATTTGCTTCTGTGCAGCCAGGATAAGCCTTTGGCCCACTGTTTGTCATTTGACCATGAGGCCGCGTACTCTCTAAATAAAGTAATCTAGGCTGAAATAAAAGGGTTTTTTAAAAGTGTTTACGATGCCAGTTTGTTTATTTGACAGTGGCGACTATGCATCATTTCTGAAATAAGGAAATTGAGCTGGAAGCATCAGTACCTGTAAAAACATTTAGAAGGAAGTTAATCTATCAAAATCAAGTGTAAATAATTTAAAAATCCAACTCTGCTATTTCAACTGTGTAAATATATTGAATCTGCAACACACTAGTGAACATGTCATTTTCAAGCGCAGCTTTGATTATCAGAAATGTAAATGAAGATATTTGAAGTACAAACCAGGGCAAGCAAGAGCAATAATTTACTCATAAAACTCACAATCACAAAAACAACTGGTAAGATAAATGGGAGGTGATTATCAGAAAAAGTGAGCAACTCCCAGATTTGCCAGCAATTTCATACCTGGTTTGATCAGCTATTCGGATTTCTAAACATGTAACAGAGATGAAGGGAAGTTCATTCCCTGCAAAGTGAAATAAACCAGGATTCAAGTCAGAGTAGCCTGATTTAGGCATCGCATAAAATGTTTAAGGCTGAAAATAATGGTAGGGATAAGTCCAGCCACTGTCTTTTTTTGTCCAGTAGTTCTTGGAGTGCTGTGTGCAAGGCACAGATCTTACTTTGGCACTTGACCATCTGCAGCTGCTTCACTCTAGCCCCTAGTGAGTTAGTGTCCATGAAGTCCATCTTAATGAAGTAGAGGAAAGGGTCTTCAGGAATATAAAAGATTTACCCTGCTTAGCATGGAGCTGTGTGCAATGTGAAATAGAGAGCAAGTGGTGCATGTGCTGATATTTGAAAAGATCTGTGGTTTAAACAGCTCCGTCTAAGAGACTGCGAACTGTGTTTGGAGCTGGCTTGGAGTGCTGAGCACCGCAGAGCGCGGTCAGCTCGCCGCCGGTTGTTCCTATAATAAAAATGCAGAAATATTTATTTCTGCTTCCTTTGGGTTTACTGGTATGTGAAAGGAAAAAAAAACAAGCATATGTTCGGTTGCTCACTCAACCTTTTCTCAATCCACACTCGGTGATCTCAGTGAGTCATTACGGCATAATTACAATTTGAGTGTGATATGCTGTTTGTAGAAAAGTATCTATTTTTAGCTGGAGAAACACTACAGTCCCTGAAAGGAGGAGAAAGAAAGAAAAAAAGGAAAGAAGAAAATCTTTAACCAGCAAATCAGTGCTATTGTTAACTGATATTGCGAGACACCCTGTAGATTTACAATGCTTGCATTCAGCTACATAAAAACCACACTGAAAAGAATGCCTACCAGGGGTTAAATTCATATGCCTGCGCTGCAGCCTATTTCTGTCAACACTCAGCTCAGGAAATAAACATTTATGCTTTCTGAAATGAAAGTGTATTTTTGAAGACTAGCCGTCAGATATTTTTTGCCCTTCACACTTTCAAATGCTTAGCCTTTTTTGTAAGTTGACTGCAAAGTGCATCAGTTTGCTAGGCAAAAAGAAAAAAAAAAATCTTGACAAGTGCCCATGGCATCATTGTCAAGCACACGAGCATCTAGTAGAAGATGGCAGGAGGATTGGCACAAAACATGCTTCCTTCAAGCTTCTTACCTCAGGGGTACCTGACTCTTGAGAAGCCTTTCAATCCTTCCAAATGACGTTATTGCAAACTGTCATCTGGTTTATTTGGAGTGCGCTGTATCGCAGATAAACATGCTATTTAACTGCAGGTCAAGGTACAGAGTCATTCTGCTAGCAAATGCCTGAGATACATTAAATGGCATTGACTTGGGGAGGGAGATGGAAAGAGATCAGAGTTGTCACCAATATGGTACGCGCTAAAGGGGAAGAAGGTACACAACATTGTATTTTAAAAAGCCATTATGCAGTTCTACATTTAAAACATTGACCTGCAAGACTCTTAAGGATTAAGGAGCCACACAATGCACGACAAAGTTCAAAGCCACACCATCACACAGCATCTGAGGGCGGTTTGGAAAGAGCTTACAGTTGTAACTGGGAAGGCTACCACCAGTCTGGAAAGCTGGAAGTGTATTTCGTCTAATTTGGAGACTTTTTTAAAAATAGTTACATTTTAAAATAGAACGTGTCCACTTGTCACAGAACGTGGTTGATCTAGGGGATTCACATAACAAAAGCTCAGAGTCAGAGCACAGTTTGGCATGAAATAAGTATAACCTCCTCCAAACAATTAAAAATAAATCTCTGTGTGTAAATACATATGCCTGTGTAATCTAGTCTTTTAAATGTGACTTGCTGAACATCTATTAAAAGGGCATTGGTGTGATACGAGACACATGCTGGATGCTTTCACATTTTCTGAAAAACCAAATCAAAACAAAAACAGATTAATTACAACTTGATGCAGCTTTACATTCCCACGAGGGATGCCTTTAAAAGTTGAAACATGCTTTCACTGGGCAGGCTTTCAAGGGGAAGTTACTTCGATCAGGAAGAAAAAAATCATGTTTATTTGATTTATTATTGGAGAGCAGAACAATGTGGTTTATATTTACCATTTTTTCTATAACGTACAAAATTTCTTTTGATTTTTTATGTCATATAAAAACAATTAGTATATTTACTGCACCAGAACACAGATTTTTCAAGAGTACAGTACAATAAATTATAGGCAACATCCCATTTTTCCCCCTCACAGGGCATATGTAATTTCCTTTGACTGGGGCACACAATAAATGTTATTGAAACATAGCATTATTTATTTTAAAAAAAAAAAAACCAAACAAAAAACCAAACCAAAAAACCCCTGTACTAAAATAGATAAGTAAATAAAAGAATGAATTTGGGAGATCTCAGGAAAAAAAGAATAGAGAGAAATTGCAAGTTTTTTTAATCAAAACTGATTTTATTGCTTTAAACTCCTCAGAAGTGTGTGAAACATTGTTATACCTGAAAAATTGTTAATTTGTAAATCACAGGGACAAAAGGACTCCACTGCAACTTTAAAGTTTCTATGCACGTAAATGTCAATAGAGTGCCTTCTCCATCATCAGCACTAAATTCACATTGATGCCTCTTTTCTTCTCTGTATTGATCCTTCCATGAGAACGTAGATTTGTATCTGTTAATTAATGCGTCCTGAAACAGCGTTTGTATTAATCAGGCAGATAAGAAAAATTGGATGCCTGCACCCTCATGACAACCGTAAAAGTGCTGGCCCTGATAAAATCGTGGATGGACCTCAATAAAAAAGTTCCTCCTTCCACTCAATAAACTAATCATCCTGCTTTTAATTATTCGGCAGAAAGATGTGTGGAGATTGGAGAATGTGTAAATCTATTTACTAACAGCAGTGTCTGGGAGGGAGAATGGGGCTGTCACAGGACGGTGCTGCAGGCTACGTTCTCTGTCCATCTGCTACTGCAGAAAAACTGGTTCTTGAAAGACGGGAAGGAACAGAAATGTTGAAGCTAATTGAAATCATGAATTCCTCCCTATAACCTTTCAAATGATTATTTCTTCTCCATTTCCCTCTTATTTATTTTAATCGCAGATGTGTTACTTTCCATTGTCACCTCTTCAAGGGTTTCCTGTTGTTGTTGGCTCGTTTTTTGTTGGGTTTTTTTGAAGGCAGAGAGCTACAGTTCTATCACAAGACTCAAAAGACACTAAGAGAAAATGAAAACAAATAAGGAGGGGGGGGAAAAAGAGAAAGCGCGCGTGCAGCCAAGTTTTATGTTTCATTTTTTATGGATGCCTGGTGGTTTGGATGTGGGGTTTTCTTTTTTATTGTATTAGTTTTGCTGCTTAGTGCTTATAGAGAAAATCTTGTTTGGAGTAGATGGCTTGCAGATTTGCTAGTTTATGATATATTCCTGCTTGACTGTAACTCTCGTCTTTCAAAGCAGAAAAATGCATTTAAGTGTAATTGAACGCCAAAAAGAATGTTCTTGCAGCGGGAACCCTGTCAAAGGACATGTAAGCAGCTCCATAAACAAGTAAATGAAAGCCTCAGACACGTCTTAAGACCCTTTAAGAAAAGCTTGACTAATCCCCTTTGATGATTTTATTAAGTACTTGTGGTTGATGGTGCCAACTGGCAAACTACTGCATTTCACCAACGGGCCAGGAAAATCGCTTCCTTTCCCATATTGTTTTGTATGGGAAAATACAAAACAATTGTATGTGATTGGGATATTAGCAGTTTGATGTAATAAATTAACAGATACTGTAAACAAGAGTCTGAAAAGGTAAGACAGCAAAGACGTTTGCCCTTAGTGATCCTCTTAGGAAAGCCAGCAGGAAAAAAAAAAAGAGCAAGAGTTAAATTCATTAAGAGGCATTTATTAAATTTTTAGTTGCCCTCAGAAAAAGGATGGTGTGACTGCTATTCAATTGGTGCTTTAATATGCCACCCTGTTATTTCAACAAGTGTAGTAGAGGTGGGAGCCATTACAGAAGTAATTAGCATCTTTTCTGTGGAGGGTAGGTGTTACTTCTCTTTCCCCTGAGGTTAAAGTTCAAAGAGAATTTTCCTCTTTGTGATAAACACCTTAATTCTATTAAAACATCAAATCTTCCCTTTTAAAAAAGATTTTTTTTTCTCTCCTAAATTATCCTTCTTGGTTTGTGGTAATGATGAAAAGAGTCATCAGATTCCTGTTTCACAGCATCAGGTTTTAGAACTAAGCGCGAGTATTTCGGAACAAAGATGACGTCATACAAATTGCAGACTGTTGCTGCGATACTCCCCAAATTAATAGGATTCTTACAGAGAGAGCCTGCAAATTCCAACTTGTTTATAACTTCATACGTTGATTAGAAAACATTTGATTTTATATTGATTTACTTTCCTGTGGTAGGATGGGGAGGAGAAGCACAAAAGCAGAAGGGAGAATAATAGAGTACGTATATGTTTTATCACAGTGTATATAAAAATAAATGAAAAAGAGGAGCAGACTTCTGACAAATCCAAATGTGTTTAATATTTTTCCTGTATTTTTTTTCCTATTCAGGATTCTCCACTTTGTCTCTAGCTGACCAGATGAGCCTTCTGCAGAGTGCTTGGATGGAGATTTTGATTCTCGGTGTTGTATACCGGTCACTTTCTTTTGAGGATGAGCTTGTATATGCTGAAGATTACATTATGGATGAAGACCAATCCAAATTGGCAGGCCTTCTTGACCTTAACAATGCCATACTGCAGCTGGTAAAGAAATACAAGAGTATGAAGCTGGAGAAAGAAGAGTTTGTCACCCTCAAAGCTATAGCACTTGCTAATTCAGGTTGGCAGAGTGGCATGACAGTTGCTACATTTTTAATATGTCACTTTTTTTTTCCTCCATAATACTTTCTGCATGCTTGTTTTAAACACTGTTTTAGGATAAGAAATTGCTAATCAGACCTTAGTCTAACAGGCAACAAACAAAGCAGTTCAAACTAAGAAGAGCTTTCTGGTTCTAAGTAATTGTGGAATATGTTCCTAAGGGAGTAGAGAATACTGCACTGTATGATTTGGAGAGTATTTTACAGGCAAAGATCCTTTCAAATTAATATAGAAGTTGTTCTAAATCCATTCCATAATCCAGGAAGTCTAATAATTGCAATTAAATCAAACAGAAAGGATGCATGAAAATATGCTATATACATTCTCTTTAAAGGCAGCTACTGATTTATTTGATAGGGTGAATTCAGGATATGGAAGGAGGGAGGAAATTCTTATTTAACCTCACAAGGACCACACCTTACCTTACGGATCCTCTGCATTTATGAGAATGCTCCTGCAAAAATTATTAGCTGCGCAGCAAGGGTTAAGAATCTCAGAATTTTTTTTCTGCATTTGAATTTAAAAGTGCTGAAGCAGTGAATACTGTCAGATAAGTAAAAATCGTTTGTGCTTTGTTGTTTTTCCTTTTGTGTCTCCTTAATGCTTTATTGTGGTCTTAAGTCCCTTTTAGCGTTTGCATAAAGTTCACGATAGATCCCTCTTTAATGACGTGCCGATCATTAGATACCTGTGTGTCAATAACATGCTCTGATGCTATGTTCCATTGACAGTCACACCGTGCCCCTCCATCTGCTTTTGTTTTGACCCTATCTTTGAACTTTATCTTGGTTGCTGGCCAGTAGTTTTCCCTTTAATTACAAGAAGGAAACTGTCAATAAAATCTGTTAAATGGGATGCAATGAGTGGCTTGAATGGGCGGACGGCTATTTGTTCAAATTCTGCAGCATTCAAGGTATTGACAGTTTGTTTTCTGGGGCCATATGTGACGATCAATCTCAGGCTGGGCTCAGCCGCGCTGAAAAATGAAAAAACAGATTGCTTTTGCTTACTTGTGGATGACGACTTGTGATTTGGCGCGGTCCTAGTGAGATGAGACCTTCTGCCCAAATTGCCCCCCTGAGAGCCAGGACGCGTGACTGTTTTTAGAAATAATTTTTTAATTGATTTTGTAATTAACAGTTCATCTACAATATTGATGCATGAATCCTCAGATTGATAGGAGGGAAATTGTTTTCAACAATGAAGTTGTACTTTCCTATTTGTCTTTGTAATGTGATTTAGCACTCTGCATTTTTAATTGGAAATGTAATTCAAAAACATGCAAAGCCAAAATGCTTATTAGTTTCTTTGTAAAATATTCTCCACCCCACTAACTCTGCCTTTAGTTTTGGAATACTGTCTTGTTTCCAGAATAAACAAAATGCTGAAATGCCTCTCAAAGATCAAAATTATTTTTAATTGAAGATTTATTTATAATTTTTGACCATTGTAAATAGACACTTGAGGATGCTTTGCAGCTACAAGAAGGTTTTTTCTCAAAATTGATCATACTTAATGAACAGAGCAAGAAAGTTATCTGGAATTAGGAGTCTAAATTGAGTTTGTTTTTTTTTCTTTATTTTGATTCTGTAATTCAAAGACTGAATTAGAAATATTTCTATAGTTTACTTCATTAAAAGGATAAGGTCCGTGAATATAGGCATATGGTGTTAAATACCACACCTTCCCCCCGCACCTCCCCCCCAAAAAAAGACATGCAGTATTTAAGTAATAATAAAAGATACTGCTGCCAAAAAAAGTTTAGTCATACATTGTGCATATAGTGTATAGTATAGTCAATAGTCATATAGTCATATAGTATAGTCAAAATCATCTGTAGCTTCATTAACTTTGCTGGGAATTACAACCAGGATAATGTCAGAGATAAATACAATTCAGCATACTAAAATTCAGGGCACATTCAGCTGAAAACATTTCCTTCCCTCATCTTAAAAGAAATAAAATTGCTGTTTTAAAATCAAACTATTGCAAGGAGGAGTTAAAAAGCAGCCCAGCCATTCGACTTCCCTTTCAACAGAATGTTTTGACTACTGACATTCAACATTTCAGCTTCAGGTTGTACATGCAGCAGATACCAAAATTCTATCAGCTGTAGCTGCGCTAACCTGTAGGTGTAAAATAGCACCTGCAGAATTACAGCCCATCAAAGAATATCAGACCCCTAGTGTTTTAATTTACTAATACTGCTAAAATTAAAGTAAAATTAAAATTAAAGTTTGTCTTTTTTATAGACAAAACCACAAATAGCTTATTTTCACATAACTATGAACTTGATTAATGTAAATGCAGCTATATCAGAAAAAAAAGAAATAAAATGCCATTATAAAATCAATCAGTTAGCGACTCACATTTTAATATATTTTGTTGCTACATCTGCCTTCTTCCAAACCTTCCACTGTTTATTTTTCTGGTTTAAAATATATTAGCCTTTTTATAGCTGTAGAGAGAATGGATGAAGTGTAATAAGAAATCTTAGGCATTTCAGACAGTTTTGCCATATCCGAACTGTCTAGAAAGATTCCCAGGTTGACTCTACTGTAAACAGTAGACAAAGATGGTTTTATAGCTCTGTATCTGTGTTAGTGATTTATGATACAGTATCATAGTACTTTCCCTGCTGGTGTATAGAAGCAGGAAAAAGAAATTGTAGATTGTCTTTGTATTGATTGTATTTTGTTTGAATAAATACCACAAGCTTTGTTTTGGCCAACAAATCTCAGTATCGTGAGCATTAAAACACTCCAACTGCTAACTTTTCTTTAGGCCTACAAAGTCTGCTTGTGCAGTTCTAGATCTGAGAGAATCCTGCCTCTTGGTTTCTAAAAGGTGGGGAGGAGGAGCCGTTTTTCAGGGAGATTCTCTGACAGCTGTTACCAAATGTTCCCTTTGCAGAGTTGGCCAATGCAACACCGCCTCTGTGAATTTCCAGAAATGCAAGATATATCAACCTTGTAGATTGTCACTGATTTCAAATGGAGTGCATATGGCATCTGAAAAGTTTAAATACATATATGAGCACAATACTGAAATGTATAGATATTTCAGTCCTGTGTACGTTAAAGTCTATACAGGCATGGTTTCAACAGTTAAGTTTAATATGTAGTGCTTAATATGGAATTTATCAGGTTAGTTTTAAATGTCTGCATTGATTCAATAGTAATTAATACAGCCTTTATGCCTGAACTCCAGAGAAGTCCCTCTCACCACGGCATTACCCTTGTTCTGTCAGTATCGTGAATTCCTTCCGTCTTTCTCTACCTTCTTTACACAAAAGCAAGTAGGTACCTTGAAGCTGCAGGATGCAACTGCCCTGCGTTCCACCTCACACTGCCCAAATGAAGCAAGCTGGCACCAATGAGCGCTTTGTTTACCCACGCAGAAAATCAACTTTGAATGGTTTCCAAAACATGCATGTACCAATTACTTCCTCTTGTGTAAGGGAAGGTGAAATATTTACAAAATACGTTTGAAGTGTACACAAGTGCGCACATGCACACGTGAACACTCCAACACATAAAAGATGACCTACTCGTCTCTTTTGTATTAGAAAATGCTTTCATGTATCGATTAGGTAATACTAAACAGGGAGTTGCAGGTGAGCAGTTTTTTGAAAATTGCCTAATCAGTAAGGACTAAATTGTGCCTTCAGGCCAAATGCTGCAGAAGAGCTTAGGAGTCACAACTGAGACCAGATTTTTAAGGGAAGCTCAGTTCCCATCTAAGACCTAACATAAGGAACTGGAGTGTCAAAATACATTAGCACGTTTGAAAATCTGATCTGTGTGTATCTGCCTAATAGGCTGCTGGCATCTTGAAAAATCTGACCCAAATGTGGATGCTAGGCACTTAAAAGTATAACCCTGTGCACTGTTGAAAATTTAATCTTAAACGCTAATACTAGCTGTCCGGCCTGTACCACCAGAAGGAGAAAAGGACCTCCGCTCACTGTCGCAATTCCTGGTCTCTCTTATTAACCCTCCTAAAAAAAACCCAGCACCCTTTCAGTACTGAAGGAGTGAGAACCAAGAAGTATCTTGTGCGTTTTAGCATAATGAAGCACAGATCAACATCGATGCCACTAAAGTTACACAATCATCTATCATGGTAAAAAAATTAGTTCGTTCTTACAACTTATTTAGCTTTCCAGCCACCAAAAAAGTGTACTCAGAGCACTAGGCTATCACCATTAAATAATATTATCATAATAAAAATTAATTGGTAGAACCCTATAAATCACTTATTCCACAGAACATCATCTTTATTTCCAGTATAGACTGTGGCTTATCTTTTGTCACAATGTACTGTATTTAGTTTCTGATAATGTCAATTTTTTCATTTGATTTTATTTAGTCATCTTGTTAGTGTTAGAATTCATGATTAAAATGTATCTATCGTGAATAGGCATATATAAAATAGATGTGTAGACCTGTGTGTTACTGGTGTGTCACCAATGTTTATTTTGCCAAATAGAAATAGCAAGGTCTGTTAACTCTTTCATGTCATTTTGTATAGGGAGTGGTACAGCATAGAAACAAATCTTTAGAAAAGGAAGTTGCCACAGTCAGAGTTTTTGTGTTGCTTGAACACAGTTTCTTCCTCATATTCCATTTTCATGTAATCAAATAGATGGCAACCACAATTCTTAAAGAAAATAAATAACTCTGCTACCATTTGCTTAATGTTAGCATTAAACAAATGGTAGCAGAGATAATTAATGGTTTAATTTTTTTTTCTTTTTCTGGTAGCTGGTCTACTAATTGAATAACTCAGTTATGAAATAGGTAGATGTCATTTACGTGTTAGCAGCCTGAGACTCACGAAGGGCAAGAAGCGAGGCCAGCCCAGTGGCCAGCGGGAGGACAGAGCCCCAGGTTCCCTGCTGCTGGGGTAGGACTGCAAGGGGAGTGCTGTGCTGCGTCTGCCAAGGGCCAGCTCTGTGCTGACAGGCGGATTTTCTGGGCAGGAACGCAACGGTATGAACCGCTGTGTCGCCAGTGCAATTGCTAGTCTCCACTGTTACTCATCCTGCTTTTCCACAGCACTAAACTGGTGGCTCTCGATGGTAATTATGGCAATTACTTATATCTTGTAGCGGATAAAAAGGATTTTGAAGCATTCATTCAACATTTTATTTTAGTTGGTATCTTACCCCCCAGCTCTATCGTTCAAATTCCCCTTTTCCAGAGTTTTAGTAGCCTTATTGAGTAGGTACTCGAACCAGTTCATAGCATGGAATTTGTTCTGCATTGCAGAAATACTCCTTTATTTATTGCCCTCACTACCTGTCCTAGAGGAAAGTAAGCCATTTCAGGAATATAAAAAAGATGGTTTACTATGTTTTAACTTCTCTTATGCCTATGGTTTTAGTTACTGCTAATCCAGTTAGCCCCTGAAATAAATAGGTGTGTTCCATGAAGTAATTTCTTTCCTTACTACATCTTCATTTCCTACCGTGTTTTAAAAAACTGTTTTGAGGCTTCAGTTTTCATGTTTCTCTTTAAAAGTAGGCCAAAGCAGTGCAATCCAGACTAAAGACCGTGTTCACTAAAATCAATAATACAAGCCTTTGTTTTACTTTTTTGGTTTCCACTGCCTATAAATCCTATAGACAAGGAATTCTTAATTTATTCCTCTTTAATTTCCAACATATATTCCAACTGAAGTGTCTGTTTCCAATAGAATAATTCAGATGTCAGATAATTTTTGCTGTACTCTTTCGCAAAGGAAAAGACTCTGTTTGTCTATGTGCTTGTCTCCTAGCCTAACCATGGGGACCCCAGCAAATAGTTCTGTTAACGAAAGACAGGCAAATAGGTGGTCAAAATTAAGTATATTTGTTGGCCCTAAACAGGGAGGACCAAAGTAAGTATCTGGGGCAATTTCAATTCGAGACTGGAAAAGGATGGGAATTCTTGCTGGGTGAGGGAACCAAGAACGCGGTTTGATTTGCTATTGACAATTTCCATGGGTTGCTTCTATCTTAAGCAATATGCTTTTCAAAATGACACGGTGCTGTCCTTCTCATAAAAATGATACAGAAGCACAGTGTGGGCAAGCACTTTGCAAAAATGCAAGCTTCCCTGTGTAAATCTGGCATACATTTCAGGCAGGGGAGGAAGGGATTCTGTAATTCTGAGAACAGTTCACCCATCAATAAACACTGTGGTGGTTCTGGTGGGATTTTTGGATTGCCAATACAATCTAGATGATAAATTCCTCTTATTTGAGACATAATCCAGAGTAGGATTTTGTTGTCTTTACGTAAAGCAAAAACCGTTTTGCCTGCTGTTCTTACTCTTCATCCCATCCAGTTCTTCCAGGATCCTACAACTTTCTAAACTGATTTATCTGGTTTGGGTTTGTGAACTGCTCAGCTATACGGAATCACAAACGTCACAGCGATTGCTGTCTTTCAAGTACTTGTTGATATTTGCCTCTCTGATGTGCTTTATCAGCATCTTAATGTGTGCATTCGCTGCTGCATACTCCCTGCTGCTTGATTCACTATAACAATTTCTTCCTTTATGCTGCCTGAATTTTGTGACATGAAGAAATACTTCATTTGAGACCCCTGGGTTTCTGCCACTTCTTAGTGATGTTATATACAAAATACATACATACGAGCCTTTAACTTTCCTCAGAGCAGTATTTTGAGAGGTCTCCTTGCCCTCAGTTCAGGTGCTTTCCAATCTTTAACTAGTTGTCACCATTTGTGGTGTGTTCTAAATAATTCCTGGGTGGCTGGATGTTTATTTGCTGTGTTTGAGATGAAGCTTGAATTTTAAACAAGGTATATTGTAATCTGAATTTCTGTCTGGACCTTGTGGTGTTTTTCTTGGACGAGAACTCTAGTTTTCTCCCATTTCTGCACAATGATACAATCAATCGGCTGATCAGAAGAGGTACAATTCTATTTTCACATCCTGTGATGGTGAAAGAAAGCATTTGCAAAGACAGAACGAGATTCTCGAAGCAGAGCTCAATGAGTTGATGTCCTCATTTGTTGATCTCACTCTCTCCCATCGCAGCACTGATCAGTGACAACTTTTCCCCCTTCTAGACTGAAACCCCATGTTCTCAGCAGCGCATCATATTGATAAGTCTTGTGTTTGTCTGTCGAGGTCTTCAGTTTCACCAGCCTGGGATCCTTTTTTTGCAGGGCATTTAAGATCAAACCCTGCTTGCTTTCAAATGACAACACTTTTAAATTACCCTGTTTAATTTCATTCTTTATATAGGCACTGATTTTTAAGTATATTACATCTGGGTATAGGTGTCCTCTGGATATCACCTGTGTAGGATGTAATTTTAAATTATCCAGACTGTCTACAAAGCCAGTTTAAAAAAAAAAAAAGTCTCATTTCTAGGGTTTTTCTTGGTATAGGAAGAACATTCAAAATCTTTGTACCTAACTTATAATTCAATTTCATATTGTCTGTGGAATTATTTCTTTGTTTCTGGATTGTCACACAGACTCTGCGTTTCCTTAAATTATAGTGGTTCTTGTTGACATTGCCCTCTCTTACTAGTGAGGGTTGGGTTTATCAGCAGTAAGCTAACCTGCTCTGAATTCACTTCTATATCTGCCAGTCTGTAGTTACTGAAAAGATTTCTCTTTTCTTTTATTTTTCCTCCTCTTTTCCCCTTGGCTAGTTGAGCGTTTTCAACCATTTTCCTTATTTTCAAAGGTTTACGCCTGAGGGATTAAGATCTACATTCGTTTAATATCAGGTATAAAGTGGAAGTTCCAAACTGCAAGGCTAAAACTTGAAGAAGGATCTCTGTAGAGATTAATATTTTCCTGAGCGATCTGCAAGCTGAAACGTGGTGTAATTAAATAGCACAGATTTAGTGAGTTTGCATTTAAACATTAGCAGACCCTAGAATGGGTAAAGCTGAAATGAGTTTGAATCTTTTCTGTAAATGGGAAGTTAAATAATCATAGTAATTTGATTAAATAATTTAAAAATCTTTCAAGTTAAATCACCATTTTAAAAGAACAGTTTGAAGTCTTAATCACTGTTTGGAAGTGTCCCTCTCTCTGGTCTGTTTTCTTACCTCATTTCCTGTGACAAAATCTGTTTCCCAAGGCACAGCTTCCTCACCTCTGCTCTGTGAACCGTTGTTTGGCAGCAGAGTGCTTGCGTCAGGCTAGTGGAGAGCTGGCTGGTCACGTTCTTCCCAGCTGCTAAATTGATTTCAGAGACAGCAACAAATGCATTAAATGCTTTACTACTATTCCTTTTCTGTATAAGCAATTGCTCTGTTTACTGGAGGGATGGTATACAATCACCCCTGCAAGGAGAGGATAAGATCCCTCTTTTTAAGATGATGTCCACGCAGCGGAAGAGTTCAAGAGCATGGAGTGTAATAACTGTATCAGAGGGCATGTTTTGATTCACCTTCCATTCTTGCATTTTCTAGGGGTGTTCTCTTCCTCTTTTCCCTCCTCACTCAGTTTCTGCATAAGAAATATGTAGAGCATACATATTCCTAACGCTGCAGGCCAAACTGCTATCCAAACTGCAGAGCTAAAGATCTCAGGCAAGTTTCATTTCTGTGCAAAAAATATATTAGCCTGGACTCCATCCATGTATTTGCAAAGTCAAACATTGTCGCAGTTACAAATGCCGATTCTGGGAAGAATCAGACTTAGTTTTGTAGAGGGTTAAAAACTAAACATTTATAGTCAGGTTCTCCAGAATGACCTGTCTCTTTATGCAGTATGGTGTTAAAAAAAAAAAAAAATTCCCAAGAACTTGGCAAGACTTTGACTCGCCAAGCATTTTGTTGCTGCTAAAGTGCTCCTATCTGGCTCCCCAGCAAATCTGGCCCTGGCATGGTGGGTCTGGGGAGAGGAAGAAAAGATGTGTAATTTCTGTACAAACTGCGTGGTTTATAAAAAAATTATTTGGAGTAGCACATCGTGTTCTATAGCACAACAGTGAATATCCAAGGACTTGCTAAAGAGTCAGGGAGTGGAGATGACAATTTGTTTGGAGTTTGCATTCCAAATTAAGCCCAGCGGACGGACACTATGCTTAAGACATCAGTCACGTTTGTATGTGTGTGTTAGCATGTCTGTATCGATAATATCTGTTTGTAGGACACAGAATTCAGGGATTTTCTCTTATTGACACAGAATTATTTAATAGAAATGCTGTATTAGAGAACTATCAAAAAAGTGTGGATTTGGGGACTGGGCTCACACTAATTAGAACTATATTTTGCTAGAGGTAGTATTTCCCTGTCATCTTTTTTATAATGTTGTAGCCTTCTTTTTCCCTAAGAGAGATATTTTTGCGTTTTTCTGCTTTCAGCACAGTGCACCTTGATGTGCAGTATCACATCCCTGCAGCGTATGTCTTAACTGCATGCTTCTTAGAGCATGTATTCACTAAGACTCAGAATTATTAAACATGTAAAATTCCCATAGGACTCCATTATGTGTAATTAACAGATAAACTGTCATCAGAATCAATAAAACGTGCTAAATGATCCAAACTTGTATATAATTAAGTGTCTGTTTTAGAGCAGGAGCTGTAGCTTTTTTTTTTTCCTTTTCAATTTGCACATTTGTTTGGACAATAGAAGCTGGAACATTTTTATTAACCTGTTACTTACTGGTTTGTGTTTTGGTTTGCATGTTTGTGTTTGAAAAGAGAGAGGTATTTAGTATCTGGCCTAATTATCTGAGGAAATAGTTGCACGTCAGCTTTTAGGAAATGAATCTTAGGTGCATCTTAATTCTCTGAATGTAATTCAGATATTTGAAGCACGTGCAAAATTTGATGTTGTTATCATCAACAGGGTAAAACATGAGGCTCTGTCAAAATACTGATCCAGGGCATCAGACTGCTTAACACAGGGCTTGGAAATGATGATAGAAGTGGGTTCTTCACCATCCAACTCCTCAGTCATTATTCTGTCTGGGAACAAGAGCTTTATTCCAAAACCAAAAATTAAGATGCAAGGCAGCGTTGGGCTAACTAGAGTTTTCAAGGATATACTTTAATAATGCTGCATCCCAGTTTCACCCTGAGCTAAGCTTGCACAGTGTAGCCTATCCATAGGACTTGCACCCCTTTGCAGCAGTTATATTTTTCATACGGTGTTTTATTGGCTCTGTAAGTCTGTCGACCATCCAAATTTTGGTAGCTGATAGGGGCTGTTTGGTGGCCTCTTTCACATATGACTGTTCTTCCTTGCTTACATTCACCTCACTTTGGACCACATCAGGGGTTTTTTGGCATTTATGACTACATAAAAGTCAGAGAATTAGGGCTGCTTGTCCGAAGTCATCTCAGCATGGTCCAGTTCTCAGACGTCTTCCCTTTCTGTATCTATGCTGTTGAGGGTTTTACAGCTATTTCAGTTAGATCTTTCCTTTTTATTTCACACTTCCATTGCTTTAATCTTTCCAGGTCATGTAGCAGTTTAGTTTAGTTCCTAGTGTGTGTTGTGTCTAGGCTTGTCACTCAATACTTACACCACCAAAACATCTCACCTGGAAAGGTACAGGGCGAGGTGCTTGCCTTGAGTGATTTAGAGAAAATGCAAAACCCCAACGATAACAAGATAAACCACCCTCTGAGTGGGTGGGAGAGAAGGATTACACCTTGTAGGAGATGCTAGCTTCACAGAACAAAAGCTGTTCAGGAACATACTAAGTGTTGCCTGTCTGTCTGAATGTGCCTGAGGGAGGAAAAAATCGCTAAACCTATCAGGAAATCACATGGAACCCGCTTGTCCCTTGTGTCAGCGCGGTGGTCCTAATCCCGCGATTAGCGTCTCTGAGCAGTGGGTAATGACCATGGCTTCCAACCCCACAGCCTTGGAGCCTGGCACAGAATTTTACTGAGCTTTTCCGTAGTAGGGCAGTCGTTCTTGCTTCCCTGATAAAACGCAGACCTTAATTCATACAGCCCTTGGGCGCTATCATTTCTTCAAAGCAGTAACTGTAAGAGATGGTTTATGGAGCAGCGAGGGTGGCTGTTTTACTTGTTCGAGGAGGATGAGGAGGATTACTTACACAAGAGTTAATTATACATTTGTAGTTCCGCAGCGGTTCTAGATATTTTCCTGAAGGTCAATACAGAAATGAGTGGGTAATTCTCTTCCTTCTTTGTGAAAGAGGATGGACAGAACCAGTGAAAGTGTTGGGCAGCCATAGTTTTATCTGACTTTTGGCACACCAAACTGAAACCTCCTGTTGCTCCTTTGTTTTGCAGACTCAATGCACATAGAGGATGTTGAGGCAGTGCAGAAACTTCAGGACGTCTTACATGAGGCTCTGCAGGATTACGAGGCTGGGCAGCACATGGAAGACCCACGTCGCGCAGGCAAGATGTTGATGACTCTCCCACTGCTGAGGCAAACCTCCACCAAGGCTGTGCAGCATTTCTACAACATCAAACTGGAAGGCAAAGTCCCCATGCACAAACTTTTTTTGGAAATGCTGGAGGCCAAGGTCTGACTAAAGCATCATGGGCTTCCCCATCATGCACGTTTTAACAAAAAAAAAAAAAAAAAAAAAAAGGGAAAATAAACAGGATAATAATGGCAAAGAAACTTAGTGTTTAATTAAGGAAAAAATGACTGCACTGATATTTAGCAGCAAGACTGTGAAGCAGCTTTCAACTTTTTCTTCTGTGTCTTTCTGATGCAGTTTTTCTTTTCCTTTTCTTTTTCTCTCTTTTCCTTTCTGTTCTTTCCTTTCCTTTTTCCTTTTCTCTTTTTTCTTTGCTGCTGAACTTTTTAAAAGAGGTCTCTAATTGAAGAGAGATGGAAGCCAGGCCTGCCAAAGGATGGAAATCCATAATATGGATGCCAGTGAACTTATTATGAACCATAATGTCCCCAATGACAAAGGAATCAAAGAGAGAACCACCGTACCTAGCAGTACAGTACAACACGATGAACTGACTGAATGCAGTATTAGATTTCATAGGAGCAGTCTCTAATTAGACGACTAAGTGACGATGCATCGGCTGCTTCTTATCATTGCATTTTCCATCTAGATCAGTTACAGCCATTTGATTCCTTAATTGTTTTTTCAAGTCTTCCAGATATTTCTTAGGTTAGCTACAATGTAACTTTTTCAGGGAATAGTTTAAGCTTTATTCATTCATGCAATACTAAAGAGAAAGAAATACTGCATTTTTGTGCTGGCTTGAACAATGATGAACAATAATGAAGGACAAATGAATCCTGAAGGAAGATTTTTTTAAATGTTTTGTTTCTTCTTACTAACGGAGATTTTTTTGTACCAGCTTTACCAGTTTTCAGCCATTTATTAATGTGGGAATTTATCTTACTAAAGCAATAGTCGAAGGGAAGGTGCATATTATCACGGATGCAATTTATGTTGTGTGCCAGTCTGGTCCAAAACATCCAGTTTCTTAACATGAGCTCCAGTTTATAACTAAATGTTCACTGACTCAAAGGATTAGATTACACCTACGGTATATCCGAGTAGTCTAACATACAAATACTCCATGTCAAATACCAATCTGTAACGGTGTTAGGAGACAGCAACTGTACAAAGGTATAGTTGCTATGTGATTTCTAACTGCTTCAGTTGCAAATGAACGAGATACTGCCTGTTTGCAAAATTATAACCTCACACGCAGAAAAACCCTATGAACCAATAGTAGCTTAGAGGCAATAAGGCGAATGCCGACGTTTGCAAAATCAAGAAATCAGAGTAGTAGACTTCTGACCAAATTGAAGAATTAACACTTCTATACCTTATTTATTGATTTAGATTTTATTTTGGAAATGGCAATCTTTAACAAGTAGCTAAACCAGTATATGTGCTTTTCAACCAGTATCGTCACAGCATGAAAGTCAGTCAGTTTCAAGACTGTTACGAGGTGTAATCTAATGTATAAACCGATTAGATGCCCCCAGAAAACTACAGTCGCTAAATAACCAATAAACAATAACCTCCATCAAATGCTATACCAATGTACCAGTGTTAGTAGCTGCTCCCTGTACTATGTGAACATCCTTATTCTATGTACACAGATGTAATTAAAATTGTAATCCTAACAAACAAAAGAAATGTAGTTCAGCTTTTCAATGTTTCATGTTTGCTGTGCTTTTCTGAATTTTTATGTTGCATTCAAAGACTGTTGTCTTGTTCTTCTTGTGGTGTTTGGATTCTTGTGGTGTGTGCTTATAGACACAGGGTAGAATTAGAGACAATATTGGATGTACAATTCCTCAGGAGATTACAGTAGTATATTCTATTCCTTACCGGTAATAAGGTTCTTCCTAGTAATAATTAAGAGATTGAAACTCCAAACAAATACTCGTTATGAACAGATACACACTGAAATCATAATATTTTCAAAACAAGGGATAATTTCTGTAACAGTTTATTATAGAATACCAATGTATAGCTTAGAAATAAAACTTTGAATATTTCAAGATTATAGATAAGTCTAATTTTTAAACGCTGTAAATATAGCTTTTATTCAGTCATCTCTCAGATGTTGTTATTAACTCGCTCTGTGTTGTTGCAAAACTTTTTTGGTGCGGACAAGTTTCCAAAACTATTGCTACGTTGTGTGCTTTAAACAAAATAACAATGGGCTGATGCTCCATCGGCCTTGTGCTAGGAAAAAAAAAACTGTGTATCTATCATTAGCTATATGGGACTATATTGTAGATTGTGTTTTCTCAGTAGAGAAGTGACTGTAGTGTGATTCTAGGTAAATCATCATTAGCAATTCATTCAGATGGTCAATAACTTGAAATTTATAGCTGTGATAGGAGTTCAGAAATTGGCACATCCCTTTTGAAAAATGTCAAAAAAAAGAAAATACAACTCCTGGGAAAAAGGTGCTGATTCTATAAGATTATTTATATATGTAAGAGTGCAAAAAAAAGTTTATTTTCCAGAAAGTTTGTGCAGGGTTTAAGTTGCTACTGTTCAAGTACACTATATATATATAAATATATAATATAAATATTGTTTTTGCTGTATCACATTAAAGAACTTGGGCTTCAGGGTCAAAAGCCAATCGACTAGAAGTATACAAAAACACACAAAAAATGGAGATGTGTTAAAGGCACACAGTGCAAACTTTAGTTTTCATTTTCCGTAGTTTTTTGGAGCTGCAAAAGAACAAGTATCTCAAGACTGTAAAAGCATTACCTGAAACATAGCTAAAAGAACTGCACGGGCTTTATAATGTTGTTCATCTTAAACCTTGCTGGAGAAGAGTTCTTTCAAGACCACTTACTTAATGTGAAGTGTTGGGAAAATTTCGAAGGGTGTATGTTTTAGCCATAATGATTTTAATTTCTATTTTTGCTTCATTTTTTAATTTTTTCTTATTTAAAGCAATATGATTGTGTAACTCCCAGAAGTTACACATTTGTTTCAATCAGATCAGATTGTTGTATTTATTCCACTATTTTGCATTTAAATGATAACATAAAAAGATATAAAAAATTAAAACTGCTATTTTTCTTATAGAAGAGAAAATGGGTGTTGGTGATTGTATTTTAATTATTTAAGCGTCTCTGTTTACCTGCCTAGGAAAACATTTTACAGCAGTCTTATCGTGCAAAGATCGCAAAAGGACAAAAAAAATTAAACTGCTTATAATAATCCAGGAGTTGCATAATAGCCAGTAGTTAAAAAACGAAACAAAACAACAAATAAAAACAAACATGTCTATAGCTGTAGATGGGCTTCACATCTGTATAGCAATCAACTGTATATTTTTGTGACGTGTATCATACCGTGTGCTCCAACCAATGTCCATTTGTGTAAATGTATTTATTTTATATTGTATATATTGTTAAATGCAAAAAGGAGATATGATTCTGTAACTCCAATCAGTTCAGATGTGTAACTCAAATTATTATGCCTTTCAGGATGATGGTAGAGCAATATTAAACAAGCTTCCACTTTTGATTGCTTTTATTTTATTTTTTGTGTTGTGGGGTTTTTTTGGTTTTATTTTCTTTTTCGGAGAAGGAAACAGAGCAATTAGCATTACCTTTTGTTACTCCCATTCAAAGAGGAGCCAGCGTTATCACTTCTCCCTTAAAATACAATATGAGTGTAAATAAATGCTATATAAAGCCCTGTCAGAATGAATTCCAGTGTGGTACAAGACATTTTGCATACTCTTAAATATGCAAAATGTCTCATAGCACATTAGAATTCAGGCTGGCAGGCCTTTATATAGCACTTATTTAATCTTAAAGCATCTTCACATCAACCTGCATTACTCAAAATCATTGCCTCTCTGTCAATGTCATAAAAGAAAACTTTCCCACTATTTTAAGATCACATTAATATCATCTAGAAGTACTTAATTTGCTTTCTCCATCAACAACCGAGTCTATCCTTCATTTCCTACTGCAGGAGATGCATTCTATGTGTTCCGGGGGGGGAAAAAAAAAAAAAAGTCTGTATTATTTGATCCAGCTTTTCTGAATGGAAGTAAATAGCCACCAGAGCAATAATATAGATTGGTGTTAATGAAGAGCTCTGATAAGTCGTCAAGATCCAGGGGGGTTAAGCAGCACAGTTGCAAACTGGCAGCAAATGGCCTCTCAGGCTTTTACCTCCGAAAGGCCGCAGCCCCCTCGGTCGCTCGGGGTCAGCCCCTCTTTCCTGTGGACCCTTCTGGAACCATCGCAGAAGTGCTAATGTGTGCTTTTCTTGCTTTTTAGCCTATCTTGATAGTATTTTGTCATTGTGTTTGCCAACGTATTTCGCACCTTCGCTGCCGGCCGTTCTCTGGAGATTCTGGCTGATGGCACAAAGGCAACTGAACAGGACGGTGATGCTCGGGGACGGGAATTGTTTCGGCCAAGCTACCGGGGCAGCGCCAGGGGCTTTCTGTGCTTCGCACTCTTTCAGTAGCAATATGCCTTGAAACGGGAGGGCACCTCCTTCCTGCTACCGGTACCTTCTATATTTTAACTATCCTAGGAAATAGGGGGGTTGAGTAAAAGCAGCAGCAGAACAATAGAAAGAGGAATCCTGTGTGGACTCTTCAAAGGAGGTCAAAATTGTTTTTTAGCGTTGACACTGCTGTGTACACTGGCATACATATGTACACACATACGTACACATCATGCACAGAACTGGGGGTTTCCCCCCTTTTTTAGGGCTCTGATTTTGAATTGCGAAGTACTTCTTCAAAGGAAAACGCAATACCGCACCGTAAGTTAAAAGTGAAAAAAGTGGTGGTAGAAATTTTCACACACAAAGGGGGAAACGTAACCAGTGGTACTCCTAGTCTTCCTCAACATGTGATTGTCTCTAATTATTGGTTAAAGTTTTCACATACAATCAAAAAATTGTAATTAATACTTCTGTACCATTTTTCATGAGAGGATCATGAAGCACCGTACAATCATAAATGTAGCATCACAGCAGAGAAAATACAGGGAACACCGAGATGAAGGCACGTCTAGGGATGCAACTCTGCAGAGTTGTTCTGTTTTTTTTCTTTCTGCCTTCTCCCTCTGCTGTCTCTGCAGCAGAGCCAGGATGGGCACAGAAATCCATCGGAGACGTTTTCAGTAGGCAGAAATGTTTCAGTAGGTATCTGTGGGGAATTCGGCTAGGAGCACAAATGTCTCTAAACTATGAAAATAGCTACTAAATCTTTAAAGGAAATAAAAGAAGGGCGTGGGGTGCTGGCATTCATAGCTCGACCGACACATCCTGCTACAGCTCTCAACTGCTGCAGCCCCAACCTGCGGCTGCAGCAACACCCTTTAGCTAAAATAAGATCGGCAAACACACAATCTTCCCGTTGTGGTCATGGCTTAGCTCAGCAAAATGAGACTTTGACTGACATGGTTTTACATCACCCTTCCCCTCCCCTACTCCCCCCACCCCCCC
>VYZW01005975.1:1396-14940 GCA_013401315.1 Balaeniceps rex | reverse complement strand
CCCCCACCCCAATAAAAGAAGCCACCCCAGTGTAAGAGCAGGGTTTTGCCACTGTAGGTGCCTGTTTGACAGCCGCCTACCCCTACCACCGCGCCAGCCTGGCCGTGGACCGCTGCGCTCCTCCCACGCTGTTACGCTGGCACCCGTGCCTGCTCGCAAGCTGGCTGATGCCGTCAGTATTGATGCAAAAGGAAAAATGCGCCGCTTGCTGAGCTGGCTACTAAATGGCATGGGGTTTCTGATGGGCTCCGAGTTTTCTTCGGAGCTTCGCGTCCAAGTAATCGTCTAACTTGATGGAATTTGGGCTTTTTGTTTGGTTGGCGGGTTTTTTTGACCTTGTGAGTTCATGGTGTGAAAAGGTCTGGCAAACACCAATAAGAAGTAGTCTGGTGTGGTCCCTCCAGCTGATCCTTTCTTAGAGAAAGAAATGGCATGAAAATCATGCACCAGTCAGTGCTATTACACATGCAGTTATGTGTGCTTCTTAATACACAATGCCAATGCTGCTGAAATACTAACAGAGGTTAAACATGTTAAAAAAAAAAAAAACACACAAAAAACAACCCCCAAAAAACCAAAACAAAACAAAAAAACAAACCACCAAAAACAAAACAAAAGAAAGATGGATTGATTCTGAAAGATAACAGAGATGGAAATATTGTCCTCAGTAGGAGAAGCCCCCATGCTGTACATCTTTAAGTGTCCTCCTGCAGCATCACCTGGTAATACCTTACTAAAAAAAAACCCAAACCCTAAGCACAAAAACACCTGGGATTTTTTTGTGTACAGGCTTTTGCAGCAGAAAACACCTCTTCCTTATTTTTTTTAACATTACCTGCCCTGGCTCCTGCACTAAACTCAAGAATGGGACAGCTTCCATCTGTTTTCTGAATTTTTTTTCTACAGCCTTTGTTTATTTTCCTTAACAGCTTTTTTACTTGCACCTTTCCTTTACTTTGCATTTCATCTCTCTTGTGTAATGTAGGTCTCTGATTTCACATGGCACTTTGCTAATTGCTATATCCTTCGTTATTCAGCCTGCCTGCTGTAGCTGCCTTACAAGGAGTGTGTTTTTCCTGGCTGATAAGATGCGGTTTCTGTGGGTATAGGTTGTCTCTAACATATAGATCACAAACTTCCTCCTTGTGGTTGCTATTAAAGAAGGGGAAAAAAAAAAGTAACTATAGAAAAGAATATGGGTGCATTTATTTGCTTTTAACATTTTTATTCACAAGTGTTTGCGTTGCCACATCCCGGCCATACTAATCGTTAGTATTTTGTTAAGATTAAAGGCCGCTCTTCCTTAGTGTTCAGATTCCCAAGCCTGGCTCCTTACAATCTCCGTTAATATAAAAAAGCAAGTGGCAGTAGATTGATTACATGCAGGCTCTTATTATTAAGCAGAACAGAAAAGAAAGGAATTTCAAAATATAATCCTCCGTTCCCAGGAGTATTTGTCTTGTTCTCCATGAAGTTAAAGGTCTGAAATAATGTGCCCATCAGGAGCTCAATGTTGCATGTCCATGCCAGTTGGTCCAAGGGCTTGTTATGATGGTAATGACCTGCTGAAACGTGAGCTTTGATGGCAACAATACAATTGCTACCAGCTCACCCGCTGGGAGAAATATTTTATTATTGTCAAATGCCCTCCGCAGAGATTTGTTTTGCCTGTTCCTGTTTAAATTAAATTCAGAGCAGAACTGCATTATTATTTCTCTAGAGTATATTTGAAATAAACAACTAGTCTCCAAATTTAGGATTCCTGGTTAGTTTAAATTTTCTTATTAGCAGAAAAATTACAATAGGTGACAACATAGCTGCAGGAGTATTATTATGGCAGCCATACAAGAGATTTACACACTGAGAGCATGGCCTAAAAGCACAAGAACTCCCTTCTACTTTACAAATGCCAGCCAAATTAATAATTAACTGTGCCATAAATTCGCCAGCCTTCAAGAATGATGTCAATGCTCTTCTGTGTCACACTAGAGGAATTTTGTCATAAGCCTAAGTGGTGTTCTTTATAAAGAGCGTTACTTATATGTAGAAAGCGGCCCAAGAAAACAGCCCTTGCCACTCCATATTACAGCAGCTCAGCGAACGAGTGACAGCAGGACTTCAGAGTCATTTACTGCTGCTTTCTCAAGGCAAAACTATCTCCTTACGCCTGCGAAACAGAGCAAATTTTGTTCCACATTAAATGGGCCAGATTATCTCTTCCACAAGCTAAAGAGACAACACTAAATCCCAGCTCATGTAATTTCCTTCAAAATTGTTCTGCTCGGGCTGGGTGTTCCCAGGAGCACCACCAGCAGAATTATCCAGCGATTCAGCTGTACTTAAATTGGCAGATGTCGGAGATTTAAGACAGTCCCGAAGCCTTAACACAAATCCTTTACGTCTGTACTGCCTCGTGGCCTCTCCTCGCTCGTCAGCCGATGCCACCGTTGCTGCCCGCTGCCCAGCGGCTGATCCCGTGGACCGACAAACTGCCGGGCAGTGCCATGATTGCCTTGTTCAATCCAGCAGCGAGAGCCAGGAGGGGGGCAGACAACATGCTCCGGGTTTGCATCTCTGTCTTGCTAAAAACAGGCTGGAACCCTGCATTTCTCATTCATGGGGCCTGGTTGTCCGCTTGCTGTTTGCCTTTTTCCCTGGCTCCTGAACGCTCAGGCCAGTGAAAAGCTGCTCCACCTCAAGACCGGGTGATTTTTGTACCCTGCTTTGCTGAAAGATGCTTTACCCAGAGAGGCACTTGGCTAGTGCAGGGCAGGCATCTCAGCATGGGCAAGGCGATACCCGTAAGCTAATGGTGTGAGGGCAGGTTATCTGCCCCACATCCAAATGTCAGACATCTACTAGAGGAGCTACCACACTCCTGAAGAGGGAGGACCGTGTCCTGGGGAAGCGAGGACTGCCGGGTACGCTTCCCCTCCAGTGATCCCCCTTTGACTGCACTTCCCCCCCTCTTGCACAAGCTGCCAGCCACTCACACCAGCCGTGGGCTGACGGGCAGAGAGCTGGGGATGCTGCGGCCAGAGGCATGAGCCGGCATGGTTGAGGATGGCAGTGTTTACAGGTTCTCCTCGCAGGCAACACAGGCAAGGGTTGCAAACTGCGGCCATTCGCCTGGCTGGGCGCTGGGGAGCCTGCTGCAGTAGCCCCTCAGCATGCTCTTTAGAGAAGGAGTTAGAGGGTAAATGGCAACTGAAAGGGGTTAAAAGAAAAAAATACTTTTAAATCAAAAGTGCTTTATGAATCGCACTCCTAACACTCTCCAGTTCAATCTACCATGCTCTATGTAATTTCACAGCTTCATTGGGAATGTCCACAAGGTGATGGACTGGCAGTAAGAGGAAGTCAATAACGGCACAATTCTCATACCAGGCTGCGAAGGAGTCACAGAAGTGCCAGTATGACTTGCTAACTTGGGGTTAACTTGGGGTCTATAGGGCTCCTCGATGGCACTGAATGGAAAAACTCCATAACATCCTCAGTAGTTTCCTTCTTCACTGCCACCCCGATTTAAATTTAAAAAAAAAAACAACCCTGGGTCTGAATTCCAGTGAGCATCTCTGTATTCTGACACAGAAATGCTTCAGTCTTCCCTAGGGCCTGCAAGCTTACTGCCCCACGGACTTGCTGGGTGCACAGGTCTCTCACCTTACCCACAGCTGAACCTTCATTTTGTCCTTTCCTACATAACAAAAACATCTCAATGAATCAGATGTCTACAGCCCATCGAGGCTGAGCTGTACAGCTTAGTCACAGACATGGAATAACCTCCTCAAGCAGGGGTTGAATCCCAGATCATGCCCACGGTTTCCACCTCAGTTAATTTGGGCAGGTCATTCCCACTCTGCCGTGAAACCTCAGCATAATCGTGAAAACTCAGCATAATCATACAGCAGTTTTCCGTGATCACAAAAGAAGTGATAAGAAAGAAAATCCTCCTTCCACCCAGCCTTTTCCCTTCAACTTCTTCCCCTCCAGGTTCCTCCTGCTCCTCCTCTTTGCAGGACCAGCACTCTGTTACCAATGCTGGCCCAAAACACTGGATTTAAGGTGATTTATCATTTAAAATGATAATCTCCTTCCAGAAAGTGTGCTTTCCCTGCCCTGCTGCCTGGCACAGCTCTTGGCTCAGGGCTCTGTGCTCAAGGCCCCAACCCATGCTGTTATTTTCATCTGAAATAAGTACCTACAGCAGCAGCGTAAAGTTTATTGGGGCTGGCCCTGGGGATGCCGTGGAAGAGAGGTTACCTGGGTCCCTAAGATTCATGCGAGTGGTACTTAGTGGACACTACAGATGCTCTAAGCTCAGGCTTGAGACCGGGCATTACAATCTAGAGCAGCCTCTCTAGAAATGCAGAAAGCAGTCCTGCTTGTTAATAGAGAACAATGCAGGAGGTCTGATACAACCTGATTCTCATATTATGGAAAACCTACAGGCTGCATTACCAAATTCTCCCTCCCCTCCCCGGGAAAGAAAAAAAAAAAAGAAGGAAAAAAAGAACACCGTAATATAGTCTGACTAGACACATGTTTTTATCCTTTCTGCCCAGCTGTCACTGCAGTATCCATGTGACTTCCATGCCATCAGCTTTCTCTGAAAGGACTCTTTCCCCAAAAGGGTGGCACTCTCCGATCTCCCCATGCTGTGCTCTTGTGGTTTAAAGGCACTTTTGTGTTTTCCCCATTCCCAGGAGACTGGCTCAGTGTCAGCCTACCCCTGGCAGTCATAGATTGTTCCAGAAGATTAAGCTCAGCCATATTCTGGAGCATACTGAGTTGGTTCATTTTCCCTGCTCAAGGTACCCTAAAAGCTGCGACATGAGCCTTGTACAACAGTGGCTGCTTCTGCAGAGTTTAAATCCGCAGAGTGCAACATGAACAGCTTACAGCAGCGCCAGCAACCTGGCCATGAGTGTTTTCTGATGAGTAGCAATGGGGTGAAGGAATACAAATCCATAATAACAAGTTTCTGTCTTGCTCTAGTTCAGTTATGTGAACGTGGACGTCCATTTACTGGCTCTTTTCCATCTACAGGGTGGAGATAAGCTCCCATGTCCCACTAATACTGTGGGAAGTAATGAATCAGTCCATGTATGTAGACAAGGACTGATATTGTCTATGTATTCAACTCCCCACAGATGGATAAAATAAGCTGTTGTGGGAGGGAATAGGCTGCTTCTTGAGGCCAATTCTGCACGTTGTAAGGCAACAACGAAGGATGCAGACAACTACTGCACTGCACTGGTTTTGTTTTGCATTTCAGATTGGAGTAAAATGAACAAGTTCTTCAATTTCTTTCCATGACTCTTCATCCTCTCCCATTTATATCTTATCCTCCGACTACAGTAACAAAAAAAATTTGTCTTTGATATATTTGAGATTGTGGTACGTTGATGGATTTCGGGCAAATTGTTAAGATGGACTTTGATAATACTGTAAGATGTAAACGTGCCTATACTTGCAATGTATGAGGTTTTACATAGTTGCTACATTGATTCCCTTGCTCTTTTGTCACCTCGACACAGAGACCCACTCACAAGGTGACCATGACAAAAGTGTACAATGGAGAGGGGGATCCCTTCCCCCTCCTTCCCTTGCTCCTTTACATTGACCAAATGTCTTTCTAAATGACTTGCTGAGCCAGGCTATTCTTATATCTTACATATAAATGGACTCTGTCTTACAACCAGAAGATTCAGGGGGAAAAAAATTTCAGCTCCCAATGTGAAAAGATTAAGGTCAGTCACTTTACACTACAAAACCTTTTCACAAGAGCAGCATAACAAAAGGATCCGCAAGCCTATCCGCAACACTGTTTATAGCTCCAAGAAAAACAGAGTCTACGACTTCCCTTTAGGACTGTACCACTTCTTTATAGACTTACAAGAGAAACAGTTGGGGGAGAGGAAGGTGATATTAAATACGAAGAAAAGCTAACTTGGTTCCCTACTTCCATTTACTTACTGGTGTTTTTTTTAATGGGGAGAACATCTGCAGCATAGTTGAGCATGATTCATAGAAAATCTATCACATTTTGGATCACATTGGGTCACACTGCAGTGAATGCAATGGTACCTGGTAACCAAACCCCTACAACGGGTGGCTCGGAGGCTTTATTCCTCTTTGTTTACTCCATCAGTGTATAAAAGCAGGTGACAGAAGCTATGTGACTCAATACCTGTGAAGCACAACATGCTCCTTGGACTGAAGCAGTTTAGAAGCGCCATTCATGAAGTCAAATGATCTTAACAGATGTTCCAGCTTAAAGATAAATTATTTATATTTGGCACTGTGGCCCAGCCAAATTGCACTTCTTTCAGTAGACTTCATTTTGGCAAAGCAATAAGTATCAGAAAGGATTTACCAAATGCATAAACAAATTTATTTAAAATTTATAGACCCTGCCAACAGCAATGGGAGTCTGGAGCAGAGGTTGGTTAATATAAATAGATTAACAGTGGCCAGAAGGGGTAGCAAACAGTAGTCATCAAGCATGCCCATGGATTTGGAAGAATCTGAAGATGAGAAGGTCATTACCATGTTAGAAGAGGGAGGAAAAATCTGCAGAAAGGAAAAGAGACCTATATGAAAGAAAATGCAGCTGTGGGAGGAGAGAGAGCCAAATATGGACAGAAAGGGAGAAAGAATATATGTAGGATTGGAGTACGCATCAGGGAAGAGGGTAAAAACTCCAGCTTGCCTTTTGTTATGTCCATTTCATAACAGCCTACCTCTCTTGGAGTCGGGACAGTTACATTTCTTCTTCTTCTTCTTCTTCTTCTTATTATTATTATTATTTTAAGTCAGTGCAGAATATGAATTGGGCCCACAAGACTAACAAAGTAGCAGGCAGATACTGGGATAAAGAGGCATCTTAACAGAAAGATCAGAACATTGCTCTTTGATTTTGTGATAGAGCTATCCTGTGTTTTGCTTAAGCAGCAGGACAATTCAGGGGGGTGCAGAGAGCCATAGTGTTCTGGCCCTGATTCCCCCTTTGCCACTGCCCTGACCGAAGGGTGCTCTGAGCTAGGCTCCCCTCTGGAGCTGATGGGGCTGTTTGGGTCTTCGCTTACACCTGTGCACAGCATGAGGCTTCCAGGTGCTTTACCCTAATTTGCTCTCAGCTGGCATGAGTTTAAGTGATGCCCTGGGACAATTAAGCCTGAGGAACACCAGGTCCTAATCCCTCTGCATTTAAGGCAGAAAGAGACAAGCCCCTCTTGCCGGATTGAGTCAGATGTGGTTTAGAGCTTGGGTACATAGGTCTAGTCTGGGGTGAAACAGCTTTTCCTATGTCCTGCCTTGCCAGGCACTATCAAAGAGGAATGCTGGCAATAGTAGGAGCTACTTCAAATACATCAGGTTGGTGGTTTGTTTTAATTATGATTAAAAGCCTGGGCATACTGAAGCCCGTGTGGATTATCACTGTTTGGACTGAGTGGGTGATGAAGCACTTTATCAACATGTACAATGAAAGTACTTCTGATCTGAAGGCCTTAGAAACTAAAGGATTGCATGGAAGGTAAAACATAATGAAGAAAAAAAATGGTGGGTGGGTACAAATAACAGTGAGAGGATCCTGATCAGGTCACTGTGTACCAAGTGCTTAATCAAGAGTGAGGGCTTTCCTGTAAGCTGAGAGCAATAAAGTTTCATCCTGGTCAGCATGCAAACTGTTCTCTGCACTTTGGCAGCTGAAGTTGAACTATGTGAAGGCAAGCTGAATGTCTATGTTCCACCTTCTGTATGAGCAGCTATTTTTGGAAGCTAATTACCCCTGTTTAGGGAGTTTGGTTAATATATATTTGTGGGACACAGGATTAGAAAGCAGAAGGCCTCAGCTTGTTGGAAATCAATTTTAATATCCCTGTGGCTCTGGTAGAATAAGTGTCAATATACCATATACATGTCTTACAGAGGCTTCTCTTTTACAATTAAGCCACTTGATTTACTGCAGGCATGACACTTGAACTGAAAGAGCTAGGGAGGAGTTTTAGTTTCAGGGAAGAACCAATGATACTGTTCATAAACTACTCTGAAGCATAACTGCTTATTTCTCCTAAGTTATCATATGAATTTCTTATCAAATTGTAAGCACATATTTGTGCCTGAAAATGGTCATTTGGAAGGGAGCATATTTTTGCCAGTTTGGAATTTTCTCTGCATTTTACACTTGCAGTGTTGTTGCAGTTCAAAGCTTGCTGACTTCTGAACCATTAGAAGATCAGCCCTCAAACTGGAGGGATGAATCTTTGTACTGGGATGAGGCATGCATCTTGAGGTGGACACAGAGACCTTAAAAATAAGAAAAAAAAAATCTACCTCCATGTCCTCCTTCTGCAAGAAGCTCCCTCCTATTTGCCAAGCATATGGAAAGAATAAAATTGCCATGCTTTATCCAATGGACCAAAACTTGTCTTGGATTGAAGTACATCCTGCACGCAAATTGGTAGTGTGTAACACCTCCTCTATCTCTCTTAAACCTTGAGTAAGGACAAACTTCTATACCCAATAACAACCAGAAAACAAACTATTTCATGTCATGTGAAGGAGAGCACAACACTTGCAGCTCCCTCTAAGGAGAGCCCAAGGTCACCCACTGAGGAGAGACAGCTGTGTGATTGGGGATAACATGCTCTCTGAGCAGATGAGCTGGGGTATCAAGGGTGGATGTTCCTGGTGCTATGAGTTCTTCACACCCTTTTTGTGGAGGGGAATTCTGGCTACAGAAAGGTGAGCTGCTGGGGAATGGACAGAATAATTGCATTTAACAGGTTAAGTTGGGCAGAACCGGCATTGCTAGAGCCGGAATTGTAATTATTTTGTGGAGGGCAGAAGCAGGAAGACAGGACAGTGAAGGTGGGAAGAGGAGAAGGCAGTGTATGTCTCCAAGGAGCTGAGGAAGGCCAGGTTATGGAACATATATGTGTTTATGGATGGGTGGAGGGGGTCCAGCTGTCATGGAAAGCAAGCAGCATTTAATCTGAAAACTATCAAATAGGGACCATGGTGAGAATAAAGGCACTGCAATAGGGTGCTCCCACAGCTATTTCTGGCTGCTGGAACGGCTGCGGCCGAAGCAAGAGGAGGAAGGGACGCTCGTGTACAGGCAAGCGCAGGCAGGGCAGTTCAGGCTTCGGGCAGTGGCAGGCAGGAATTCTGCCACTGTTGGGGATCATTTTGTGGGGACAATGTTTCACTCTAGGTCTTCTAGGCACAGTGTTCAGTGTCCTTTCCTTTGGCCTCTGGCTTTCTCTTGAGACTGCAACATGGGTATTCATTCTTTTCAAAATTTCTTCTAAACTGATCTGCACTAGCTCCTGCTCAGAATACAGGATTTTCTTAACAAGCACATATGCCATTTTAACACTGGCTAAATGAGGAAAAATCTTGTGTAAAACATCTTCCATTTTGATTTTCTTTAGAAATATATTAAACTGAAGTAATTTTGAAACAGTCTTAGCAAACAAACCAAACTAGGTAGAACTAATCTGCACAGATTAATTTTGTTCTCTAGCCCCTGCCTATGGGGCAGCAATCTTGCCATGCTTATTGATTATCAGACAAGACTACTAATCCCCTTAAAGTCATTAAGTGTACTTAATTAAAGAGCAGTTAGCAAGCTTCTCTTTACCAAGTTAATAGTGGCTGTTAAAAGTGATTTGTACATTACCAATATGGTAGCCATTAATCTAAAAGTCAATTTGTCATTTATATTTTCCCAAACAAATACCTTCAGTAGGCTGCAAAGAAGGCTAGAAAGCATTCAGCATCTGTTCTTGCAGTTTGTGTAAGGAAGAACTCTGCTTTCTTAAACTGTAAGGCTTAGGCAGTAGCAATTTACACCTACTCTCTTCTGTGACCCGCTGTCCTATTCCATCCTGAGTCGGCGAGGGAGGAGGAGAGGATAAAAACCTTGGAAATATTTGGTTGTGACAAGTTTCGTGAAAGGTAACAGCAAGATGGAGAAGCTCAAATCAAAGTCTTCTCTGATAAAGTTTGAAGCTCAGTGTTACTTTCTTTGGCTTTTTGACTGGCAACTGGCATGCAAGAAGTTTCAGAGAAGCTTCTCACTAAAGTCAAGGAAGGAGGTTGAAGCTATGCTCAGGGTGACTTAAAAGATATGGAAGGAGAAACCAGGGATATTGATGATGAGAAAGGAGGGTAGGGGAATGCAATTCTATAGAAATCTGGATTTCATTGTTCTGTGACTATCAGAATTAATTTTTTTGTTACTCTCCGCAAATGCGAACACATAGAAGTTTCAATATGATATATATTTCAAGATTAAATGTATAATGAAATACAGAATGTTTTCTGGTTCTTATTGTGTATATAATTTGTTTTGAGGCAGATGTATGTAGGTTGAATCTTCAATATAGATGTTGTTTCACTAGCAGAAACCTATTGCTACAATTAAAACAAAAATTCTTCAGCAAAATACCATGCGTCTGTCATGTACTCTGTTCTACAGACTTAAGTATGTAATTTAAGACCAGAAGCAAATGTATCTAGCAAATGATGAACCTCAACTGAACTCCTTTTAGGGTGCAGGTTAGAATGAGCATTGCACTGGGGTTGGGGGTGTAGGGGTGGTGGTCACTTACAACAGAATAGCTGCTTCTGAGCACACCCAGCTGAGCTCTGCCAGCAGGTACCTCTCAGCAGTGCGTAGTGGTGCTCTTCTTTTGGAGAATCACCAGCTGGTGAGGAAGGCGGTTGCTTTCCCTGTTTGACCTGAGTAGGGTAGCTTTCCAAGAGTCAAAATTTAAGTTCAGGGGACTGGAGAAAATCTTAAGGTAGAGGACTCACCTGTAGAGTATTTTAGACTTGGGAAACTTGCAAGGATAAAATGTCAGTCACAAAAATATTGTCTTAACCCATATTAAGGCTCATTTGTTTGCCTCCAATATTTTATTTTTCTTCTGTATCTGAGATATATATGTATATAAATCTTTTACAAAGATAGACCCCATGTTGTAACTTTCTTTTCCCATTAAAAAATGGATTCTATACGTGCCAATGGGATAAAATTCTCATTTTGATCTCTAGACGCAAATATATCCATAAGCCAGGATAAAACATTTTCTGTCCTGATCATACAGCCAGTGTCATTCTGGGATAACACCTGCATTTGAGAACTTCTTTATAATATATTATTTTTGCTTTACTAATCAAGACTGTTTAGAAAGTTAGCAGGCACCTTGACTTATGATGAAGGTTTGTCTTTGGCAGAAGTACTGATTTAAATCTTTTGCCTGCTCCAGTATGTCATCAGAGCTTTCTGTGATGATGCTGGAAACAAGACTGATCTTGCTTTAAAACAAAACAAACAAACAAAAACCAATGGCAAACAAAAAACCCAAAACAAACAACAAAAAAACAAATAAACAAAAAAACCAAAACAAAACAAACCCACCAAACATGTAAAAAAAATTCTGCTTTAAGTGAATCAGTTCTCCAATTACGTTCAAGGTTTGGTTGCACAAAAGCTAAGAAAATGAAGGGTGGAAACAAAATTAAAGAGGGGAGAAAACTGGTGGAAGGGAGGAACTGTGATTTCTTTCATGCTGGTACTATTGCTGAGAAAATGTACATGGGACTGTTCAGGCAAGGTGGAACAACTTGTGTGAAGTAGTGCAGCGTCCACCTGGGAACAGAAACTTGTTACCTGTATCTAATACAAGCTTAAGAGCACAACTGAGATATTTTATTATTATTATTAAGGTCAAGCACATTAGAAAACTAAATAATAACTATTATTTGTGTATAACAGAAAAGAAAGAATAACTTTTAGTTGTGAGGCTTTTCTGGGTTTTATCAAAAGAGAAAGTTAACTCTACATGACTAAGGGCCAAACCAGCATCTCTCCTTTGGTTCCCACTAGGGTGCCAAGGAGAGGTTTTTCACAGCAACAGGCTTGGGGCCCAGCTGGAGCACCTGTGCAGTCATCTTAATTTTGAAAATGTATATACTATTAAATGACAGAGCTCCCTCCCCCAAAATACATTTAATTTGGAAATTTCCAAGCAGCTTATCTGCTAACAATCTTTTAATATTCTATTTATTTATTTAATATTGTTGCTTGGGCTGCTCATATAATCAGATAAAGGTCATTAAACCAAATTTATGATTAAATAGGATAAAACTATTTATTCTCTTTACTCAGCCTATTAATGTTATAGCTTATGTTGACTAGATGTCGATATTTCAAATGAAGTTACTACATTTTTCAAATATCATAATTATATGAAAAAGCTATATTATCTCATTGTGAGGATTACTTTCCACTACCTTATCTGCCGTAATGTCTGCACATATTGGTCTTCAGATTTCCTCATGTTGCTAACTGCAGACATTCCTCTAAGTCTCCCATCTGGTATCTGTATTAACCTCCACATAGTTTTATTTTGTTATTTTATTCCTTAAGTCACTGTTAAGGATTTAAGAGACTGTTTCATCTGTTAGTCAGGCTTTGTGTTTTCAGGTTGGCTTGCAAACCAAAGTATCAAGTGTTTTCTCCTTTAATTGCAGCCAAATTGTTTGTGCTATAAGAATGTCACAGTGTAAAGCAAATGCCTTGTGATTCTGGAGTGCATTAATGGAAGAGTATTCTTTCAAAGATATATTCACTAAAATGTAATTGATTTGAGCACCTATCTCAAAGCTATAGACTCTTGCAAGCTTTCTGTTTTGGCACAAACAGACCTTAAGCAGTGTATTTTCTATGCCAAGCTGGAAGAGTCCACCAAAGGCACAGTGCATCTCCTTTTGTTTTAAAAGCTCTGCAGTATTTAAGGGTTTTCAAAAGCAAAGTTACTGTAGTTTGAGCTGTTACTCTTTTGCTAACTTTTTTTCTCCTTTTAATTGTCTGGGACCTTGACTTCAGAGAGGTTTAATTAGAAGCTCATAATGGCCACAGCCAATTTGGTGGGTTTTGTGTAAATGCAGACTGCGAAACCCTAAAGCTGAGTTTCTCAGACAGTCCCTATTGTTGCTGGCCAGTTAACTCCAATTTTTAAGATGCCTGACAGATCTGAACCCATCCATGTGTGGTAGAGTCCTAGGTCTAGAAGAGAAGTGATGATGTGATGAGCCTATGTGCAAATGACATCCTCCTATTGTGGATGCTGAGACTGGTCTCCTTATGACAGACTGGTGACCACACAGCAGCAGAGTAGGTCTGGCTCCAGCAGCAAATTAAAAACATGGCAGAAAAAATAAATTTTACCCAGAAAATATTTTGTGATAGTCTATTTTGAAAGGTTCCCAAGTAGCTATAAAGCAGATGCATAAACTACATTTTTAAAATAATTTATTCACACTTTTTATGCCAAAAATTTCTAATAACTTAATTGACAGTTCTTCATTAGAATTAGTGTGTTAGTTCACCTCCAGATTGCCTGCTTTCTTGACTCTTTCCCTATAAAAATTGGACAATTTTCTCCTCATTGCTGACTCCTGTCTTCACTATCATATTCTTCCAGGTTTTTCCGAGTTTCCTATTCTCTCAACAGCTGGCCTCG
>VYZW01005974.1:5169-54523 GCA_013401315.1 Balaeniceps rex | reverse complement strand
AAATGAAAAAAAAATCATTAGTTGTTGGTTTGCTTAAAACCTCCTGAATGTCTTTTCGTTTTATTATTCCTTAATGTAAAATTATTCTTGCCGGGTTAGAATTTATACCCCTTTACCATTGCCTTTTCTGGAGTGGCACTCACAAAATCAGCAGGTAAAACAACTTTGAGTCATGTAGAAGACACAGTGAACCCCAAGCCAGAAGTACACTATAGGAGAGCAATGGAGTCAAATTATCTCATTTTTCTTTCAGCCTGAAGTTCCTATTCTGAGAGTCCCATTCACGAAGGTCCAAAAAAAGTGTTTACATTCCCCCTTTTCCAGCTGACCTTACCAGTTATCCTCTGACCCTGTGTTATGATCTCAAAACATCTGTGAAACCCTGGCAACTTCAGTATTTGGGGGAGGGATAGGGAGGGGGAATTGAGGTTGTACAGGATCTTTCATCGCCTTTTGCTTTGGTTATACAGACATTGCAGTATTTTCATGCCAGAGCTTGCATAAGAATATTGAAATAATGAATTGTTTCTGAAAGACTCTGTGACACTGTTATATTATCTTTCATGATGTTGTCATAAAGGTTTGCTTTTTGTTTGCTTTTTTACAAATAACTTACTAGAAATATTATTTCTCCATGCGTCCGAACTTTTCCCTACATGGCAGTTTCCCATGGAAATGGAGGTGATAAGCGTCCTTTGCAGCTGGTGGGTNTGTATTGTGACAGCATGAAAAATGTCGTGCGTTGGCAAATGAACCCATGCCTTCTACCACGCATGCTGCTTTGGGCTGGGAGTTCAAAAGAGAAAAACATGAGTCATGCCTCAGAGTGGATGGGTTTTGCTGTTCACTATAATTTGAATAAGCCTCTATCTTTAATGCAAAGAGTAGGAGAAAAGATTGGAATAGTTCATCCTTATTTCTGGTAAAAATCAATATAACAAAAAGAGGGCCCATATCTTCCTAGGTTCCACAGTATCCACTTTACAATTCAGCTTGTTTTCAGACTTTTGTATAACGAGAGAGGATCTCTCCAGATTATTATTTGGCTTTGTATCAAAAAATACTGTCATTAAAACCAGCCCGTGCCATTAATACAATCTTAATTATTTAACTAGAAACATGAAACTAGAAACATGAAAATTTTCTGTATTCATTGGCACAAAAATAAAAACAGTCTATCAGAAGAAATTTTATTTTAATGTTAATGAGTTGAGATTTCTGGAAACGATGGGAAAAGTAGCCATAGTTAAAACGATGGACTCAATAGGTAAAACTGTAAGTGTGTGTGAGATCAAAAGAGAACAGTACTCAAATGTAGACAGCTCTTTGTGGCTTGTATAAACAAGTGCTCCTGTTGTTACTACCTCTGTTGGAGCTGCAGGCATCGTAGTGATCACAGAAAACACCATGGAAAAGGGCAGATTTAGCAAATGCCTAAGATGACTGAGGGAAGATCACAGCTTTCTTAATGACATTTGTTTAACTTTTGCAACCATATATTTAGCAGGATAGGAGTGGACTGACTTAAGTCATGATGGGCCTTTAAGAACCTGAATGCATCAGTGCCAGAGGATGTAGCAAAATCAACGTGAGGGTCTGTACTCCCTAATGTGGGTGCCATTTCTATTAACACATAGGGGAAATATTTCTGGCGTGATTTTCTAAAAATACTTTAGCCATGGCTACACACTCAGAAATTAGGCAAGTCAAGATTTTCCTATATGCTCTATAGCAGGTAAAGCAATACAAAGAGAGTGTGAGACTTCTCTGAAACTACACTGGCTACATCTGTGCCACTTGTGGGCACATGGGGCCGGGGCTGAGCTGTAACGCACAGAGGTCTCCCTGACCTGTGCTCCCACTCTCCATATTGTGCACCTTGGGACATATCTAGGGCAGCTATGTTACAGGGTTCAGGGAGCTCAGTCTTCACCTCTTGCATGTTCTGGGTCGTACACAAGCACACGTTGCAGTATGGATCATGCATGGTCATGTGGCTGCACAGAGAATTTGGGTAGACACAGGAACTCTTGTCCCACACTTATCTCCTGCCTACCCTTAGTAATATGTCATACAGGCATAGCATGATCAACTCCTTGCCAGAGATGGAGTTTACATGTCTTCATTTTGACCCCAGTCTTGCTCTGAGTCTTTGTGACAGCACCTCATTCAGATTTCTGGGCTAGAAAACTAGTCCAATTCTTTCTTCACCCCATTAATGAAACATGTTTTCCTTTATTGCCCATCCTAAAAAAAAAAAAAAGCACCACCAACAAAAAAACGCAAACCAAAAAAACCCCAGATGCACACATGTACATGCCACTTTTACTGTAATCTTTGGGAGGTGCACAACTGACATGAAGATGGGATTTCATACTGCTTTCATTTGGGGCACTGTAAGAATTGACTATATAAAGCTTTTGCAGTATTACTGTATATACATATGACAAGAGTTCATTGCACTAGAACAAAGTGTATAGTGTTCAGGAGGCATAATCAACTGTGCCTAACTTGAAGTGTTTAAGTTAATTAAAAATTTGAAGGTGCAAAATATACTAGATTGCTAAATGAAGGTAGAATTTAGCACTGTAAGAATCAGTGAGAGAGATCGTCTCAAATCCTGGCACTTTCTGCAGGGAGGAAGAAAATAGAAAGAGAGTGTGCTTTGTGTGCTTGTCCTTTGCCTGCATGCCTTTGTAATATAATTACTAGGTAAAAATGTAACAGTGTAAGAAAAAACATGGCGTGTCTGAATTAAGTACAGCTTACTGCATACATGCATAGGAGCAGAGGCTTCTGTTAAATTCCTGGTGTCTCTGTGCAGCTTGTGAAGTAGGTGCACAATTTTTATTTACCAACAAAGTCCAGTACTTGTGGTGCAGTTAGATGAAGACTCAGATTCTGCAATAGATATCAGCATGCTATAGTCGTTGCTGTATTTCTCAAAAAGTTTGTGAGAACAAATGCTCCTGCGGTACATGCTTCTAATAACACCCACTGTCTTTTTTCCTTGGCACTTCAGCTTTCCCTTTCATATGGCTTGCTCTTGTTTAAAAGAACAATATATATTTAGTTTGTTGCCAGAGCTATGCTTGAGTAACGCTGTCTGGGGTGATAGCCTTGAGTTTCCAGAGGATAATCTGAACATCAGCCTCATTATCCCAGATGTTGACACAACAGACACCTATCCCAGATAGAGGAAATATGTCAGATGGAGTGCACGGCCCTTACGGCAGCTTTACAGTAAGACTAAACAATCTGGAGCACTCAAAAATTTAGAGAAGGGCTGTGGCATGCAGCTTTTACAAGGAAAAAGCAGTTGAACAGTGATTGTACATTGAGGGCTCTGATGTTCTAAGGTGGAAACTCTGATCGCTTCCCAGCAGGCTGTCACATTAACATGGTCAAGGTACAACACGCAAAAGAGCATGTGGTTAATTGTGGGTGGCTTTCGGCATCAGTCCAGAAGAACTCAAAACCTGTGTCTCTGTATGTATAGCAAAACACCTCAACCACTAAGCTCTGTGTGCTCTTGTAAACATCTCTCTTATTTATACACATGTGTATTTGCACACTCCCAGTGTATAGTTTTTGTCCATGTGAATCCCAGTGTTTGCATGCCTGAGGGACAGTGTGTAAAAACTGCACCCACAAAATTATGTGTATCTAAACCAGGCTATCTTGGGTCCTCGAAAATGTGACATTTGCTGTTACAGAGATGTATTTTATCCTCAGAAATAAATGCAAAAGTTATGTGACTGCAGTGGGATCTAGGATGTCTGATAAGAGAAGGGGTTTTTTGACCCTTAGGAGACTGTAGAATGAACAGTTTTTGAGAAGTTTATCAAGCTAGGTATAAGTAGATACGTGACAACTATCTGAAAAGATTTACCAAGGTTTCCCAGCACAGACAATTTACATTTTAACTCGCATGTGGTTACATTTTTTTTCCCCAGGTTTAATCATTAAACACTGAAAATCTTAATTTCATCAAATGCAATCAAAGAATTTTGTATAGTAGCAATTAAAAGTATAAAACTAGCATTCGAGCTACAGCAAATTAAACAGCTGCATTGGAGTATTTTTAGCAGTCATCCCAATCAAAATGCACAAAAGGCTTTTATTTTTTTTAAGGAGTATCTGCCGGGTGGAGCTCTGGTTTCCGTAATTCAACAACCTCACTAAATATACGCACACACTTTTAAAAATTCAGTTACTGATAAGCAAGAAACTGTATTTTTTTTCTACAAGGCAACTTGGGTGAAAAAGTTCAGAGGGCTTGTGCTGACTGAGTTGCTTTTGCAGAAGGGGAGCTTCCAGCTGTAGTTGAAGTGTTTAAATAAGGAAACCAAGAGCTACTTTGTTGTTTCTGTTACTTTTACTGTACTTCATGTGTGGCATTGAGTTTTCCATATTGTAAATGCCACACATGAAGCCAGAGGACCTTGTTTCTCATCATTCCTAGCTCCTGCCACGTTGTGGCAGTAGGTCTTTCTATTTATTTTACTTTTTTTACTGAAATGCCCAAGCTTTTGTGTGTAAGTCAGCCAACAGAGCCCTACATAATCAGCTATATAATTAACCAAGTGGTAGTTCTAAGCTTCAAGTACCGACATGTTCCATATCCCTACTCTGTTTAGAGACCAAATGAAGAAATTTGGAGAAATTTTAGGAGCCTGTGCAATTCTGAGTTGCCCAGCTGTGGGAATTTGCCTGCATCCTCCTACTCAGGGAGGTTTAAGAGACCCCAGTCTTGTTATGCGATGATACCTAGAAATATAGAGAGGGTCACAAGTTTTGTTTCTGTCCTGACCTGCCTCAAGTCTTTTGACCAAGTGTTTGAATGCAGGATGTAGAGAATATACTCACAAAGGGACAAAGTGGGTCCAAGGCATGAGAAGAGGAAGAAGTTTTGGAGCAGAAAGGAGAAGGAGCTAGGTGGGAAAGGCACGAGTAGCTCCATCAGTGTATGCACTCATGGAGAAACCTCTGGCCTGCCTCCAATACAGACATGGAGTTTGGTGTAACTGTGAGGTGGATTCACAGCTCCTCTGCAATCTGAGCGGAAACCTGATAGCTCAAGTTATCTTGAAACTGGTGTTGACCAACAAAGACCTTTTGAGTCATGGTATGTGAAATAGTCATAAACTGACATGGTTTCATATCCAGTTCTACCCTCAGCTTCTCCATACATTTTTTTTTTTCTGAAAAAGAATAAAATAAATGAACATCCTACACATCCATTAGGACAAAGATCCTACTTTCTCTAGTAAACGCTTAGGGAACCTGCATCTTGTTCTTTTGTCTTGCCAGCCCTGTGCTCAGAGACAGTATTCTCTTCCATTCTTCTTCTAGCTTCCTTCATCTTCCTCTGTTTCACCCTTTGCTCCATCTGGCTTTTGGGCATTCCTGATGTTTTACAGATCATCTCCTGTTAATCAAAGCTGTTCTCCTTCCCCTAGTGATTCAGTTTGTTGTTTCTCATGAAATGCTGTGCTGGTTTAGGCTGGGGTAGGGTTAATTTTCTTCAGAATAGCTAGTATGGGGCTATGTTTTGGATTGGTGCTGGAAACAGTGTTGATAATGCAGGGATGTTTTAGTTACTACTGAGCAGTGCTTACACAGTGTCAAGGCCTTTTCTGCCTCTCACCCCACCCCACCAACGACTAGGCTGGGGGTGCACAAGAAGCTGGGAGGCGACACAGCTGGGACAGCTGACCCCAACTGACCAAAGGGATATCCCATACCATATGATGTCATGCTCAGCAAATAAAGCTGGGGGAAGAAGAAGGAAGTGGGGGACATTTGGAGTGATGGTGTTTGTCTTCCCAAGTAACCGTTACGCGTGATGGAGCCCTGCTTTCCTGAGATGGCTGAACACCTGCTTGCTGATGGGAAGTAATGAATGAATTCCTTGTTTTGCTTTGCTTGCATGTGTGGCTTTTGCTTTACCTATTAAACTGTCTTTATCTCAACCCACGAGTTTTCTCATTTTTACTCTTCTGATTCTTTCCCTCATCCCGCTGTGGGGGGAGTGAGCAAGCGGCTGTGTGGTGCTTCATTGCTGGCTTGGGTTAAACCACGACAAATGCATTAGCTTAAAGTTAATGAACTTTCACTAGAGCTCTTTCCTGTTACTTGCTGCCTTGAAGCATCAATCAGTATCAAAACAGTAAGTGCTAGTTTAGTGTGGATGACATCTTTAGAAGGAGGGATGCAGCTGAGGAGGTGAAGGGAAGTGGCTATTTAGAGCTCAAGTCATCAATTAAATTACTCAGTGATAAAGTCACTGTCTTGTTCTTTAGTAATGTTCATGTCATGTTGCTGTGTGGGGAGGTGGTGATGCATCATTGCACTCTAGTGCTTTGTGATGTTGTATCAGCGCCACAGATATTTTGGGATAGTGCCAATATTCTGCAAGCTTTGCAGGCACGAGATGCTATAATGAACAAGAGAAATAATCACTGAATCACCCCTCCCCTTACACTGGGAGCCAGGACTGGAACTCAGCTTTTGTTTAAGTGCATTTCCCAGAGTGGCAGTGGCAGCCTCCTTGCTGCTACCAAAACCTCATTCTCTGGCTGGCTGGAGAACATGTTTTCATATGTCTTTATGCCTGCTTCAGGAAGTGACATTATGTTTTTCACTGCACTTTTGAAACCTTTTAACCAATGCTATAAATAAACAAAACGTGTTGCTTCTTATTGTGGGCTACTGCTAGCCAGCTGAGGGCCCTCCAGACCTCAGCGTAGCTGTTTTAATCCCTAGCGTCTGCCTAAAAATTTATTCAGACTTGAAAGGAAGGGACAGGATGTCATTGACAGTTCCTCTGAGAAGGGTCTGCAGAGGAAGTTTTTCCTCAGAAGGTGTTTGGAGGCACTAGTGAGTAGAGCAGAACTGGGAAAATATGGACATTCAAAACAGGGAGTAACCATTTGAAGAAGGGAGGGACTCATGAGCCCCCAGTTTACTTCATCAACTGACTCGCTCCACCACGCTGTCTGGCATGGTAAGCCTAGAAATGTTAGTGAGGTTGCTCATAGACACCTAGCTAGGACAAAACATCTATGCGCTGTCAGCCAGTCCTGGCCGTAGCGATGTACAGTGTGTAGTGTTCACCTAAATTCCTGAGATTAAACAGTTCTCTTGCCCAAGACTGCTGCCTCTGAGTTTTGTAGACCCATGCTTTTGGGAACTGTAGCATGCACTGAAAGCCATTTTGCTATTAACTATTGGCATGAAAATACCGTCCTAAGTATATGGAACACCTGATTACAGTGGCATTAATTAAAAATACTTATCAGTCTACCCTGTTGCCAGTGCCTGAAGAGGTTTCTAAGGGACTTCACCAGCAGCACTGTAAATTATTTGTCAATGAATGATGAAATTGGGTTGTTTATACTCCAGGGATACCCTCTTAATAAGCAACTGCCTGCCTGCCACCATCCTTAATTTTTTTTGCCCCCTTCAGAAAGGTGTCTAAGGTGGGGCTCCGTTGTGGGAGTTAAGATATCATGTTTATATTTCAAAAGGCAAGCCAAAGCCCTTCGATTTGGTCTCCAGCTGAGAGAAGCACACATTTAGAAATTACAACATAGGTATTGGCTATCTGGAGCTTTAGGAAGTGGCTGAGAGCTGGCAGTCAATTAAAACTGGGCTGGAGTTCAATATCAGAGTTATGCTGCCTGTTTTTGTAGGATGTATTTGAATCCCGGGCTATGCTGCAATATGGTTTTGATGTAGAAGTATGTAAAAAGGAAATGTAACCCTTAAGAAGCTGCCTGCATTTTCTGGTACAGACAGGTTGTTCTACATAACTCTAGTTCAGGACCATATTTGGGCTGGAAAGTTGAACCCCACATACTGTGGTGCAGATTCTGATCCCATTTTTTGCGGTGTAAACGTGGGGTAAAGCTGTTAACTCTGCTCCTTTAAGCAAGGAGCTGTGTTACATGAATATCCGAGTGTGACCAAGGTCTGTCTTTCTGTCTCTAGCACAATGCCGGCTTTGGCATGAGTGCTGCGCAGTGGCAGAAATAAGAGATCATGCTTCTTTCTGACAAGAAAAGATGTAATCCTTCTACTCTAGAAACAAACATGTATGTCTAGTGGTTCAGTCCCAAACTTCCTGGCTGTGCTATGGAAGATGTAACTGATCACAGCAAATCTCCGCGCCCAGCATTTTTAAGCAGCTGGTTTATACAGCTGAATTCACAACTTCTTTTATGTAAGGACCCTGACTTTTTTTTTTTTTTTTTTTTTTTTTTTTTTTTACTGTGGCACCTTTCAGTGATCAGTGTGTTATGCTTTACAGATCGGGACCCTAACAGTAATTTGCCCTGTCTGCTCGCTCTGAGTGAGGTGCCCAGATCTGTTAGTGCTATCACATTCGGTGTTCACTAGAATATTCTCGCTCTTATCAGACAAAGCAGATCAGATTTGTATTCCGGAGACCTGTTTGTTTTTTTTTTTTTTTTTCTTTTTTTCCCAGTATGGTTTGGGGCTTGTAATAAGAGCACTTGGGAGCATTTGCAGCACTGTTGTGTATGCATGAAAAATACCACCTCCTGGCCCCACAAGTTGGAGAACAAGTTTCGAAAAGGAATATTTGCCCTAAGGGCCTTCCCCAAAGACACTGAAACTAATTAAAAGGCTCCCATTAACTTCAAGAAGTTTTGGATCTGATCCCCAGTGTTTTTGTTTTCAGAGAGCTGACTGTAGCCGTGGTTTTCGAGCCGTGGTGCGAGGCGGCTTAGCTCCGATGGCATTCCCAGCAACCGATGCCCCTTGGAACAGGCCACAAATGTGTAAAACAGATTCGCCTGTTTACAAAACCGTTCTCAGATGAAACCATTTAAACTCACTTAAAAAGAAAGGAAATAATTGTTCCATTTGCTTTAAGGGTTAATTACACTGGCTAACTAGAGTATGCAATAAGGAAAGGATCCAGGGATCTTAGGCCTAGCAGTGAAGTCATGCCCCTTACCAGTAGAGAAAAGAATGGTAATTGCCTGCTGTGAGTACGAACATATTTTGCTGGCTAGCAAAGAAATGGCATTGACAACTGGCAAATCTACTCTGCTGAGGAAAAAATGTATTTTTGAGGCAGGCACACAGCCAGCGTTTTCATTCGGGAAGTCTCACAAGTGGAATCAAAACTCTTGCGGAGGTAACATGAAACTGTGCGTTAGAAGGTTGTTTTTTTTAATCCCACATTTAATTCTGTCAACATTTCATGCTGGAATAAGAAAAATATTCATTAGGTTGGTTTTAGTCAATTCCCCTCATCTTTTTTATTCCCCTCAGTTCCTTTCTCCACCCTCTCCTCAAGATTTCTTTCAGTGACATATTTGTTTAGAAAGCAGTGGTCCTTAGGAAAATGGTGATATGGTCTCCTCTCAGACGTGCCATGTGTGCAACATCACACATTTTGAACTTGGCCCTGATTTGGGGATGTGTTGACGACCAAGGATTCACACAAAAAGGGTGGTCTGGTGGACAAGTGGCAAGTCTGGGGAGCAGCAACCCATCCAGGGCTCCTCTGACGCACCCACGTCTTCTGCAGCCCTTCCTGCCCTCGCATAGCGATGGCAGTTTTGCAATTAAATGAGAATTGTAAAAACACCACGTGTTAGTGAAATTCACTGGAGATGAAGGGGCAGAGCTGAGGCCTCAGATATGGGGCAAGTCTTACACAGTGCATATAATAGTAGTAGGCATAGAAATTAACTGGTTTAGTGTATTTATGGATAGAGTCCTACACTCTTGTCGGTAAATACATTTAGGCCTTCTTTAGGTCTAAGATAAGCGGACTTTGCAATTGATTCTCTACAAGCCTCAAGGTGGCCATACTGGGAGTTATTTGGTATTGAGGTCTTCTGAAAATCTTCTCTACAACGTAGATTTGCACCTAATCTTTTTTAATGTAATTAAGAACCGAGCGCTTCTGAAATATTAACCTTCTACCTTTCTGCTTAAGGATTTATAAAGAGCTGGAACTTTGGCTCATAAATCTGTATACAGGCACTTAAACAAATAGCCTGGTTACCCAAAGTGCTGAGCACTCAGCCTTTCCGGTTGATTTTCTAGGGTTTGGCCTAAAAAAGGCCTATAGAGCTGAGCTCCCATTCTTTCCTTTCCTCCCACACTTTTTAGTGGTTTAAACTGTGTTCCTCTCTATAGAGCTTCACTTTGCAGTCATCCCTGCTGCATTTCCTGTATATCACTTGCAAAGTGAATCACTAAAATATGTTGCAATCAGCGTTTGAAATTGCAGGTATCCTGCAATTGCCAGAACATGATGCCCTTTTTGTACCAAAAGCTTCATTTCAGCAAAATTCTTTGACAACCCCATTTTTAGCTAAACCTCTGCTACTCTTTGTGCCTATCCTGGTCTTGTCATGCTTCAATATATAGCTTGTAGTTGGTGTATGCTTTTGGTATTTGTCTATTAGGAATTAGACTCAGGTCACCTTCTTACTTTGTATACTCTGGTGAACAGCTTTCAGTTAGCAATTCCTTCTTGCCATTGGACAGAATTTGATCCATAGAAGTGAAAGTTCCTCAAGACCATTTCTTTGTATCATTTGTTTCCCCGGTCGTTACTCTTCCTTATAACTTGAACACTGCAATAAATGCTCTGTTGTTTTAAGATTTAGCTTAGAAAGTCCATTATGTTCAGTCTTCTGATCTTTGTTGATGCTGTTCAGTGTGGTTCTTTATCACAAAGAACCTTAACTTAGGGGGAATAAAAGTATCTGATGCCATAAATTTCTAACAGAGCATCTTTTTTTCCCCTGTTTTTGAAAGACTTCGTAAATGAGCAAACTTCTTGCCAGAAAATTGTTTTGTTCAGGCTTTTCTATTTGTTACAGAACAAGCAGCATAACAAAGTACAAATGTGCAACAAAAAGTTGTGGAAGAGTGGAAGAGCTTTTTGAACAGGAGCTATAGAAGGCATTAGCATGGCCTTATTTATGGATGAACTTCTAAAAAAAACTATTTGGAGGAAGGAAATCAATGTTTTATTTTCTCTAGAAATTATTTGCTGTTGTGTTAAGAGTTTTCTGTTCTGGCAATTTTGTGATGGCACTGCAGTGGCAAAACAGAGAACAAAATAAAAATTCCTGAACTTCTTAAAAGAGTAAAAAAATCTCAGATGATTGTTAGTGCCAGGAAGAAAAAAAAGAATCTATTTTAATAGTCTGTCTGGATTTCCTCTAAACAAAGATGAAAGTAATTTTGGAGGGAACTCGCTTAAAATGGATCGAGATTATTTTGCCCTGCATTGTTTTATAGTACTGCCAAAAAAATGTAATTCATGGAGGTAAATACTAAAGATAAAATATATTTGTCCTTAACTCTGGGAAATATTTTTTGTCTTTTTACAAAAGCATGTATAATAACTTTAATAGGATTGAAAAGTGAGGGTCAGACAGAAGTCCTCTATAGAGTCAGGGATACAGTGCACCTGCCTACCATTTTATTTGGCCTGGGTATAAATAGAGGGCTTTGGACCAGGTTGCCATTAATCTCTCATCTTTCATTATTATTCAGTAATTTAATCCACAAAATACTTTAAGTGGTATATTATGACCCTTTGATTTCTAAATTATTTTCCTCACAGATCTTTTTCTCCCTGTGTGTTTATTGCATTCCTGTGCACATGGAAAGTCTGGGTCTGCTAGCAAGGCCAGAGCAAAGTTTTCCAAACAGAAAACAGTTCACCCTCACTTTTGAATCGTAAAGTACTTCTAAAGGGAGGCTGAGCCCTTTTAAACATCAGAGGAGAACTGAGCGTGAACAGACTTTGCAGGGCTGAGTTCTTCAGAAGCAGGGCTGGCTTTGCGCCTGAACTTGCACTCACTGAAATTATGAGAGAGGTGTGAAATAGAGCCATGCTTGTGGTGTGTAAATAGGCCTCTGAATGGAAATGAAATGTAGAAGGATGTTCTAGATGTGTTTCATTATTGTAGGCTCTGGAAGAATTACAGAAGTAAAAGAATAGCCCTTTCCACTCTCCTTCTACTAGATACAGATAACTGCAACTCCAGTGGGAGGACATTGGTCTCAGGCTATCAAAAAGGATGAGACAGACGTCAGCTACAAACACTGTGAGGGTAGTTGTTTGTTCAGAAATGCATTTAGCATTTTATTAGTAAGTGCTGGCAATAGGAATGTTCAAATAAAAAATCCCACAGATTCATCTTCTGAACAAAATTCAAACAACTCATATTTTTGAAGACCCAATTAACTTCATTTTTAGTCAGTTTTCACAGAATCACAGAATGGTCGAGGCTGGAAGGGACCTCTGGAGGTCATGTCCTCATCATTTTCCTCTATTACCTTTTGGGCTTGAGCAAACCTGTGAAATAAAAATGTGAGCAAGCTGCAAAATACTGTCTCCGACCTGGATGAAACCTGAATGATGTGGGGATTTCACAGTGAAAAGATTGTCTTGTGAAATTTCCAGTGTACTTTCAGAAAAAAAATAAATGTTGGAATGAGTCCGCTAAACTTTGGAGAAACATCTGAACTCTGGGATAGTCACCAAAACCAGACTTAAAAAAATAAAAAAGAGTATTAAAATGCAATGAATGTTTATGAAAGAGGCAAGATTGACATCTGTGGAGATCAAACATCTCTGCTTAAGAACGGAGCTGCTGGCAGCATGGGTTCAGTCAGGGCTGGGCTGAGGTAGTGCTTTTCCTCAAGTGAACTGTGTGCCCCGTGTCCTTTTAACTCTTCCATTCTGCTCAAGGATCACTCAAAAAAAGTCTCAGTATTCCCTGTTTAGAGTGTTAGAAATGTCTAGCTGGTGAATTTCATCATTTACGTCAATGGAAATTGTGATTTCGTCATCAGTTTCCATTCCCCTTTACTCATGTCTTTCCCAAAATAGGTGATCGGTATTACTTTGGTGTCATTCCTCCCAGAAGTCAACTGGTACAATACACATGATGGCTGGGTAGTTTTACCTCTCAGTCTGACCTCTTGCAACCTACACCCATGGCTGCTTCTCCTCACATATGTGGGTGGCTCTCAGAGCCTCCTACCCCAAAAATCACAGTTCCTACCACCCAAAGCACTTCATAGATACACCTTAACTTTTGTAGAGAAAACTTGCTTCTAAAAATAAAAGGCTAATTCAAGATCTTGTCCTTTTTCTGAGACAACCAACCCATGTGTCAGCAACTGGAAACACCTGTCCCTTAGGCTTGGAGAGAGAGACTCAGCTCTTCACCCCATTTCATTGCAATCCTCTACTGGAAATAGATTACGGGCCACTTTAATAATTGCTTTCTTTTGTTTGTTTGTTTGTATTTAATAGGAAAAAACAGAAACATTCTAAACTGAGTTCAAAGGGAACTCGGTCATCTCTATTTCCCCATCCAGGAGAAAAGGGGTAAAATCTGTTTTGAGTTTAGCTATCAATCTACAAGTAAATTGAATTAAATACGAAAATGTTTGAAAGCCGAGTTGTATTTCATTCCAACTGCATTGCTGATTTAAATGGGGTGGTGGAAGGGGGAAAGGGCTTAAATATTCAGCATTTTTATGATTAAGTATCCCTTGTGCCCCCACCACACCTCCTCTGAAAACAAAACACAAAGCATGTTTGGAACAGCTCGTTACTGCTACGCTTCAAGGCCCCGATGCCTGTTCTATTAAAGTATAGCCCAAAGAAAGGCGAAGTGCTGAGCTGCACCAGTGCATGTTAGCACCGTCTGTTTGAATGTGCATGTGTATGCTTGCACATGCACATTAGACATTGTACAAACATATCACAAGAGCCAGAGCCCATGCTTTATATATGTTACAGTGGACTTCCAAGGCAAATGAAGGAAAAGAAAAAAATGTTTCCTGAATTAAAAAGCGTGCTAGTGGAAGAAAATGCCATTTGAATGATCAGTGGGCAGAAGGAGAATAAAGCTATTTAGAGTTTTCCAAGGGCAGGGAAAGAAAGCAAGTGTGGCCTTTAACTCTGAATTCCATGAGCAGGACAGGGAGGGAAGTGTATCTCTGCTATTTATTTCATGTAAGGATTTTGTACTCTACAAGTGGTCTGTGTCACTAATTTGTGTAGAATATTCTTTGGTCCTTACAGCATTAGGCAGGCTCAGCAGGGTGACTGATATACCAGTTGAAATGAGAAAAATGACATGCAGAGAGATGAAGGCTGCTATTCACCAACATGTAACAAAAGGAAATAGTACGAATAAGCATGTTCATATTCAGCATGCCCAGGAAGTCTGGCATTAACAGCAAAGCTGCCGTCACCCTGGTGTAGTCTTCAGGCAGTGGACTGGTTCAAAACCCAGCAGATCTTATTCACATTCCTGCTGCTAAAGACCTCCATTTGGTCACTTACACAGCCTTTTTGTGTAAGGCATCAGATCAAAATACAGAGCCCTGGTTTCAGTTCTCATCTGTGACACTTGGGCTATGTCTTTCTGTTGTCATGAGGGTTCAGTTTGCTGAATGCCTTGATGCTCCGTATTGCCTGACTGTTGACTTGCAGTCTGGCACAACTGTGAGCCAGCTGTGATCTCCAGGTGGAGAAACTCAGTTGAGTGGGAACACAGCACGACACTGATCTGAACTCAAATCTCACCTCCGCAAGCAGGATGGATGTAACTGGTTGAAGCCACATGAAGCCAGGAACGTGAGTGGACATCCAGACATGGCTAAATAGGAAAGGGTCAACACATCCTGAGGTGGGGATTTGTGAAGTGGGAAATGATGAACAGAAAGGACAGACAAAGCATTAGGCCAAATGCTGAGGCATGGTCTGACTGGTATCAGGGTCCAGACAGAAGGTAACACAGGGGGCCAGTGAGTATTGCTGCAGCAAACACTACAGCAGAAAGCTGGTGTGGTAGTAATATTTATGTGCCACTGATGAAGCTTATCTCCTTAATATTTGTAAAGAGCTCTGGAGTGCACTATGTACTAGATTAACCTGCACTGATTATACATCCATTTATTTGGGAAGACATGTATTTTTAACATTAATTCTGCTGCACGTTTAAATGAGACATGCTTTACAATGTAATTAAGAAACCCTTCTTTTCGCACAATTGTCAGCTCGCACTTTTTCCCACTTTGCTAATGCCTTCAATGCACAAAAGCCATGAAGAAAATCTTTCCGTGACATGATGGCATTACCAGCTCTTTTCAAGTGGGAGGACTGTACTCCTACACAGCAGATTTTCCCTGTGTTGTGGTATTCATGCAGCAAAGAGCTTTACTTCTGAAGGGTTTCTTGTTTAAGCTCTTTCATGCTTCTTGCCTTGGAGACTTCTTTTAGACTTGTAGCCAAGAGGAGGTCAGGAAGTGCTCCGTGCTGCAGCTTCTTTTTCTGTATATGTTTCTATGTGGTTCTCCACAGATCCATGGAACACATTCCCTTCCATCTCTCTCCCTTTCAGAGTAGTTTATGTTTCATTATTTGCAGATGGAAAAATGACAACTTGACAAACAGGGGAGGATCTTTTTATTTAAATCGTCGTCTTCTTTCAGGCTCCCATGTAATGTAATGGGGTAATACTGAGAATGCAAAAACCAATTGGATTTTATTTGCCCAGTGCATGAAAAATGAACTTCCATGCACATTTCCATGTGAGGTTATTTTTAGCTGTCATTCTGCTGATGGAATTTGCCCATCTTCGTGACTTTCTGATTTGGCCAAACTACTGATGCATTTACTGATGCCTTTACTGCCTTTGATTTTAGGGGGGTGAGTTTGGCTTTATAAAGTCTGTATTTTAATCTCTTTTATACTTATTTTTTCATTGCTAAGCATACAGAGTAACAACCAGGGATAAATGAAGTCTTGAAAAAGCCGCTAGGAATTCAGCAGCCCGAAGCATCCCATCTAACCCAAGACACACAAGCTCCATTCCCCAGTTTTGTTTATTCTTTTCCTACCACGCTTTACAGCCAAAACACACTAGCTGTGCTCACTCCTCATATCCCAATCACAAAACCAGGAAAGACTTTCCTGAACTGAGCAGCGCTGTTAAGCCCTTCTAGCAGTTTCAGATTCATTTAACTGTGAGCACAAAGTTAATCAAGTTTCACAAAGATCTGTGTGTGATCTCAGTCATGTTAGTAGGAGCTCTGAGAAGTAGTGGAGTTTGAGGGCAACGTCCTGCCATTGTTTGTGCCAAGCTTCTTCTCTTGTACTTCTTTCCCTGCTATTACATTTCAGTGCTGTAGGGGAAAGCACTGAGAGCATGAGGCCATCAGCCAGAACTGATTCAAAATCTTTCAGCAGCAAAACCAAGGGGTGGGAAAGGATGGGACAGGCTCAGGGAAGAGCCTGCCTCAGAGTGGAGTGATCAGCTCAGGGAACTGAAGGTGCGCATGAGCTGTCATTGCCTGACCATCACTCCGCCATCTTCCACCTTTGCTGGGCTGCCCATGTGAGAGGGCAATGCTTCCACTTTCATCCCCACAAGTGCAGGGCCATTGACTGGAGTGCTTTCCTACCCAGCTGGCTGATCTTCTTGTGCCTAAAGCCGGCCTATTCTGTAATGCTCTAATCAGGAGCAGCAAGGCTATAGCTGCATCACAGCAGTGGGGTTGGCAGGGCTGAGCTCAGGGGGTATTAATTAAAGAGGACATCCTTCTGCCTTTCTGCACTACTGGCCCTTGAGCACAGTGAATGGTCTGACCACTGCATTCAGTATTTCATTTTGCATTTGTGTCCACAGTAGGAGATGTAGTACACCGCGAGGTCTCTTCCAGCATCCCAGTTTTCTAGCATAGCAACTGAGCTTTGAAGCGACTTGTGTTCCTGAAAGCAAGCAATTACTTCATAGCAGCATATACTGTCATGAGTCTGTACTAAAAGCCAGGAGCAACCCCCTAAACTTTCCTGTACCCTGTGTTATTGGAATAGGTGTTTTTACAGAAATTGATGTCATGGAGTCAAAACAAAATGCTTCTTTTTTGTCTGTGTTTGCTCTGAATCATGGTTGTTACTGCAGTATAACAGAGTTCTGCTGTTATCTTCCACCTTCTCCCCCCAAAAATGAACCCATAAAAAACCTGTCTGGATTTTAGCCACCTGGTTATAGTTAGTTTCTTATTTTAAAATAGCTTTCAAAATAGATCAGACATTACACCGTTAAAAACAATTTTCCCTGTAGGTATTGAATATCAGACAGGGCTTGTAGTAATAACTGATAGGTATCTAGAATAATCTTCAGTATGGACTGAGACTACAAAGATCTGTCAATCACTGCGTTTAACTTTAAACACAGATGATTTGAATTCGTGTTAGCAGCATGAGGAAGTCAAAAAGATGGAATGGTGCTGTCGGAGAAAAGATGATAGGATTACCTCTGCTGTTAGCCTTTCCTGCTACTTGTTTGAGATACTAAATCAAGGTGAAGTTTATGAAAAAGGCTACAACGGGGGTTTCTAACTCTTCATTCCTGCTGGGATTTTCCTATTATAAATCTGCTGTCAGAAATAAGTGCTTTACTTGTGGCTTAATTTTATGCAGGCACAAACACCTTGGTTCAACACGTTTGGCCAGAGACAGTTTTCACTGTCTTAATGCAACAGAGTCCTCATTAACAGGGACCTGTGAAAAAGAAAAATGCACACATGCTCTTTTGTCGTTGGTCATTCATGAGCAGTTCGATGAAAACTGAAATAAAACATAAATCCCGAGGTGGTGTGGAGCCGGTGTGGAGACATGAGTGTTTGAATCACACAGCTTATGTGAATTATCCATCTTGAAGAACATTACACTCCACCTTTTGAATGAAGTTTCATTAATGTGGTGGAAAGCTCACAGTTTCTATTTGTTCTGCTGTGGCTGCTGAATTTAGCACTACCCCCAGTGCTCACCCCCAAAGCAAACACCTCTGTTGTGGTGATTTTTCCTTTTTTATCCAACTATATAACAGTACAGGCAACTAAGACAATGGTTTCTGAGAAGCTTGTCAGACTTGCTTGGGCAGTTGTTTCTCCATGCAAGGGCCATCAAGACAGATTGGTAGTACTTTGCTGGCTTCATAATGCATTTGTCCCATTCATTTGGAGTTCTGCATGAAAAAATAAAAAGTCAGGATCAGGCCTCAAAAGTGATAAAAGCCCATTTGCATATTTCCTCCTAATTTTGGCACTGTCTGGTTGTGGGCTGTGTTTCAAATGTGCACCGAGTAGATTTGTCACTGGTGTCTGTTATCTTGTTCTCAGGACATGGATGTGAAATTTGCCTTCAGGCACTCAGTACTGGAAGTATGACTTTAAGTTTGTCCCATCCAAAAGAAATTATTAACCTGAAGGCATAGGAGAGGGAATCTCAGAACACAGGAAAAGAGATCTTGTCATTACTGTGGTGAAAGGCATCCTCACCCCAACCCAGTGCGTGCTTCTGTGTTGCTTTAATATCAGATTTTAAAATCCCCACTCCACTAAGACTGCATCCCTTAGGCAGTGACAGCATTAGCCAGGCCCAGAAGGAATCCCTTCTTTATGCAGTGCTGTGAAATTTCAAATTTCAAAATATAATTTTGTTCCAGGTTGAAAGAAGACTCCAACGTACTGAAACTCCACCTTAAGTAAAATTTTGCCTTATTTTCCAGTCTAGTCACTCAACACATATATGTTTTAACAAACCCAAAATCTTTTCATTTTGATTTGCTTCATCTCTTATTTTAAAATAGTCTAAAAGTAAAAAATATGAAAAGTACTTTTTAATAGAAAGCCCAAAAAAATCCATTCAGAAAATGTGAAAACAAGCTATTTTGATATTGCCAGAACTGTCTCTCTGTCTTGCTTTTTTTAATCTCCCCCCCTTCCAGAAAGAAAGGGGCACCATTTTGCAAAAGGCAAGATTTTACGGAGCTGCACCTTTTTGATGGAATATGGCTTCAGTGCTGCTGGCTTTTGTGATTGGCTGTAGATGGAACAGTCAACCGATGAAATATAATGTGCTTTGAATTATCTCAGCAAAACGCTTCGCTTGCGGTAAATTCATTGGCATGTATGCACATTGTGCTTCCTCAGATCAGGATGACAACCTCATTGCTGGCTGGCTTGTGGCATCCCAAGTTAACACATGTAAACTTCACAGCTGTGAGCTATGTTACAACCAAAAGGACAGGACGTAGGGGCTGAAGCCAGCAACTTCTTTCTTTTGTTGTCCTCTCAAAAAAAGTCCATGCAGAGATGCCCTTTCGAGTGAAGGACTGTGAGGTAGCATAACCCCCTTTATTTTATCTCCATTTTCGTGGTTCTCCTGACTCAACGCCCCTGTCTGTAGCCGAGAGCTCCCAAAAGCTGGCTGAAGAGAGGGTCTTTACAGTGTTTTGGGAGAAAAGGGAGGATTTTGATTTACAGGCAGCCTGCTGTATGGTACTTCAATGCATCCATTTTCCAAAGTGTGACAGGTATAAAGTAGCCACAGAAATTATTTTCCTGATGAGTCTGAACTGTGAAGTGAGAACAGGGAAGCATATTCCAGTGAGTGGTTTGCAGTGCAGTTTAATCTTCCTGTGTACCCCAGCTGCAGATGCAGTCTGCCTGTTTAGATAATCTGAAGCTACTGGAGTCTGTTGAGCTTAAGCACAGAAAAATGTACCTGATCCGCCGAGCTGCAGTGGCTAAGCTGGGTTTTAACCATAGCAATTGGGAACTTCGGGGGCGGGGACTGGTTTGGGGTATTTTTTAATTAGTGCCTTACAACCCAAGTTCTCAGAAAAACCTTGAAGTGTTCATCTGAGAATCCAAATCAGAGGGCATTTCTGTGTCAAACAGGTATCTGCAGGTGGGTATGGCTCTCGGCGTGCACAAACCCCCAATTGCAAGTAGGGGATTTTTGATATCTGCTTCAGGAAGACCGGTGCCAGGGGGGCTGGAGAGGGGCCAGGAGGAAGGAAAAGGCCTTCCTGGGGGGTCGGGAGACTTTGAAGTGTGACCCCAAGCAGAACCGGGGTGGGAACGGTGGGAGCGGAGGCAAGGGGCAGTGGGGTGCCATGACTGCGGAGGCAGGGAGGGGAAGGCAAGGGTCGGGGAGGAGGGTGTGCGGGCAGGGAGGCTCCCAGCAGCGGGGACAGCAGCGCTGGGAGCTGGGTGCTCGCCGGACAGGTTGCAACAAGCAGTTGGGGGAAACCGGCTGTGTTTTTTAACAGCTGGTTTGACATAATGAAGGTCTGAGCAGCCTCCAAAGCAGCCCTGATCGCATGCCCTGCGGGAAGCAGTGGCTGAAGCATCAGCCTAGGAATCAGGAGACCAGGGGTTTATTCCACCATCTGCAGCTATTTCAGGAGTGACTTTGGGCAAGCAGCTGATGTGCTTGCGCCTTGGTTTCCCCCCCACCAAAAGGTGTTGCTTACCTTGATACCCCCAAAACTGAGATGCTAGAAGGGGAAGCCTCTCCTCTCCCAGTGCGGTAGGACAAAACCGCTGAAATTAAAATATGGCAAGTTCAAAACTGTCAGAGGGAATTCCTTTTTCACATACGCTGATGCAAATCAGGACTAACACTAGTGACTAAGGTGAACTGGCATCAGTGGGAAACAGAATTAAGTGGGGTCTGTTCAGTGCCTATATAATAAGCACACACGCATCGAGCCCTGACCCAGCTATTCTTCTGTAGTTTAATTTTTTAATAAAACAATTTTTTTGCCTGCCTTTTTTAAGATAAATGTTGAAATGAACCTTTGCTCATGTAAAATGCATTTGCCATATGACTAATGGTTATTTTTAAAGTGCTGAGCAAAGTGTATGCGTGTGTGTGTCAGGGAGACAAAGAGAGGGACTGAGGGACTCTGTATTTGCTGTGGTAATTGTTTATGAATACAGTTGTTTTTTCCAATTATCCTTTCCAATTGTAATACATCAGCAGTCTTGTCTCCATTTCTGTCTGTTGAGCTTTGTGTGTAAGTGTAGAGATTTATGCTTTCAGATATTTCAGTTACAAAAGTATATGCTACATCTTAAGCATTGATTTTTATTCATAAAGTGCCATAGAACAGAGAGAGGGAGATTTGTGGAAGAGATGGAGTTAAAAGTTAAACCATGGTCATGCAAACAACTATGTGGCCGTACGGTTAATGTCAGGGCCTTGGACTGAAATATTATTTCATATCCAAAAAATAAAGGAGAAAGTCTGAAAGGCCAGAACTCATGCTAATGCCTGCAAGAGAAGTTAAGCCCAGAGTCAGGGCTAGAGAATTTGACCTAGAGCATATTAGTGTGGCTTCAAGGACGGAGACACAGTATGGACATGGAAAATTAATTTCTTCCACAATAGCAAGATTTTGTAATCTTGCTCAAGCAAAAGCATGGTGGAAAATAGGAGAGGTGGCCTGTGGAGTATAAAGTCATTTGCACTTGGAATAAATGAGTCTACGAGTGAAGTCCTAGTCCCTATATGTCAGCAGTAAAAATCCCACAGACTTTACTTGGTCTACATTGTACTTAAGGTTTTAAGTACTTAGTGCCCAGCTGAGGCAATGGTCTTCTGTGACTGACCTCCGAATCAGGCGCTGTGTAAATGCCAGATACATCATCTGTGTGTGTGTGTTTAATATGAAAGCAGCTTTTGTTTTACAATTGCTGCTAGTGCCATAGGTTGTGGGGACTGGTTTTCATTAGCATACTTAGGCTTTTGTGATTTAACACTATTACATGATCTGCGTGTTTGAAAATTACTTGAGCAGGCCCAATCCGCAAAGTCTGCCACGTGTCTCAGTGCCCTTTCCCAGGGCAGGAGTCATTTCACACTGCTGGCACAATGTGATTTCTTCCAGCAGCACAGCAGGAAGAAATCCTTACAGGTTTCAGAGGCTGTGAAAACCTGCATGGTTTAGCAACCCCTTCTTCATCCACAGAAATGAAGGGTCTCCATCGCTTTCTTCCTCAAGGATAACGCCACCGCAGTTGTACTGTAGCAGAATATTTTGAATTTATGCTATTTGGTTTCGGAGCTAGAGGTCTGTAAATGCTGCTGTAAGGCTTCTGCTGTTCGACCATTATTTCATGTTGGCATTTTTATTTGAAGGCCCAACCATGGCCAAGAAAAGGAAACTTCTGTACTTTTCTTTTTGTGTTACATCTTCCAACTGGAATATTTTTAAGCACAATAGAATTGAACATGAGCTTTGGGGAGGGAGGAAGAGGAGAAAAGGGAGTCAGCTAGAAGAGATGATGACTCCAGTGGGGTACTCTGCAGTTTAGTTCTCTGGGGACTGAAAAATGCTTTCAACCAGTGTGATGTTGCAACAGTCCAAAAGAGGAGAGAAAAATCCATGTCTGGTCTAGACCGACCAGAAACTAAAAACAAGGGACACTTTGAATTCTGAGACTCTCACCACAACTGAAAACTGTGCTCAGGCCAAGTAACTGGAAAATCAGTTTCTTGGGTTAGAGAAATGCTTCCCTGAAGAATCAGAGGCAGCTTTCCATTTTAATTGGTAAAGAAATTATTATATTCTGAAGCATTGATTCTAACACTTGAATGGGTGCAAAGGTTTGCAATCAAGGCCGTGAAGAGATTTGGATGGTTTCATATGGAGCTTAGTGAAATGCTACAGTAAAACAAATATTTCTGTGACATTTTCTTGCCATTTGGCTGTGGTAGTCTATCATTTGTCACAAAATGGAAAAATAAGATCTGTCTTCATAATGTACCGAAAAGACATCTGACTGCAAACACAAGTCAAGAAGAGGCATAGGGACTGGAGCTTGAGCGATGAAACCCTAGATCAGGAGATGGTTATGAGTAATCATATACCAGGAGACCTGAGAATCCCCCAACCAGGAGTAATTGAATGCGGTAATTGTTAAGGAGAGCTTTAAAAAGAAATGTTGAGTAAAAATTACTTACAGGGTGCTTGTTTTAAGAGGGAAGTGTAGTAAATTTCGGGACAATTTTTTAAGTGGCAATAGTACAGGCATGGCCTGTGCTCTAGGCAAAATAAATTTTCTGAACTAAATGACTGCTCTCAGTCAGTCAGGCTACAGTGTTTGTTTTCAGGGTGAAATATGTATTTCCTTCATTGCACTGGTACAAGGATGGCTGAAGCCTGAGAGGAGGACTCTAGGGGTCTGGTTGAAATGCCTGGCAATACCACCTGCTCCTTATGGGATGAGGGGTGAACTTTGCAGGGATTTGCATTGCAGAACAAGGGATAGGATCAGAAAACCCTTTTAGGATGTGACAGTGATATGTGAGTAGTATTTCATATTGCAAGAAACAAGAAACTTTAGGGTTTTTTCTCTTAGTCCTGCACTTTTAAAACTGGTATATTATTACCAGTATGCTCACTGTGGAAGATGTTAGGCTAAATATGTTAATTCCAGGGAAAGGTGCCCTGCAATCTTCTGGATTAAAGTGATATGTAAGTGCCAAACATTATCCATATTATTTTATGAATAAATTTTAAAACAATATTTTCTTCAAAAAGATTCAGTGAATATACTTGAGTCTAGTAAAAGTAATATGAGTCATACAGCCTATATTTTATCAATATGTGAATCCTCTCTTTTACAAAAGAGCAACACAGCACTTCAAGATAACAAAGAATCGAGGGAGTTTGACGCTAGCCAGTCCGTTCTTGTAGTGCTGCGATTTATTCTTGCTCTTGCAGAACTGCAGTCAAAGAAGATACAGACAGACCATTTTTTTCAGACGATTAAAAAAGGTGTAGATGGAAAGTGGAGGAAGAATGTCACATGCTTCTGTTCAAGTCCTTTAGGTGCTGTGGCCATATGATAGTTCCAGACATTCATTCATCCAATTTTACCCTTTCTTTTCCTAATGTTCTCTTTTCATCTGGCAGCCATTAGAAAGCGCGACTTCTCTGTACTCGTTCATAAGGACAAGATGATGTGTTGGGAATGTGCCGTATCAGGGATGGGGAACTCTAGAAGGATGACCTGGAACTTTTTTATGTTCCTGTTACATTTAAGTATCCTTCTGAGTAGGGGGCAGAGATACCTTGCATGCATATGATTCTTGCATGCAAATATGCTTGCAAGCTCAGGCTCACATGAAATTCTCATCTGAAATTTGTTGCCTGTTGCACAGAGCTTAGGCCAAGATCTGTTCACCTCTGTTTTTTCAGTACCCAGCAGTAAGCAGTCTTCCCTGCTTTGGCTAACTGAAATACATTTTAGGAGGCAGCTGCCTATTGCCAAGAAGAGCCCGCATGCAAGAATATTTCCATCTGGGATGACTAACATGTGCCCAATGTACGTCCAATCTCACATCCCACTCTGCAAACAAAATCCACTGATGAATTAATTCTCTTCTTGCTTCAAAGGGCAGTCAAAAGATGAAAGTGAAAAACTGGACATATTTCAGAAAATTACATTATATGAAAAATAGGTCATTCAGCCAGATTGCAAATCATAGATTTTCAAAAATGTGAAATGTCAAGCAGTCCTATTTGAAAAAGTATGTGTTTCCCTGCTTGTTGCATATTTTGCTAGTGATGGAAAGAATGTGTTCAAAAAGCAAAGATAGTGTTTTAACTCCTTCTCAGGATAATGCCAACAATATTCATCTTGTTTGATCCAGACTTATGTCAATATAAGCACAATGCATTTGTTCTTGCTCAGTTTGTAATTCTTTCATAACAGAAACAGCAAAATTAATTTGAACAGTTGTAAACATACAAGTGATGCAACAGTTTCTGGTATTTCACAGTTGCAAATATCAAGTCTGCTTCTTGTGAAGACACTTGATTTTATTGAATGCGTCATATGCATGGCTGATCCTTCTCATGCACTGAAGGAATGTCAATGCTGATATAAAACCCCATATAATAACCCACTGGCTTCTCATATATCAGTGACTCAGGCAATAAAATATATAATTGTGATGCTAATTAAATTGTTATTTTAAAGATATGTCTTTAATAAAGGGATTGTTTGTACCTACCCAGAATTAAAACCAGAGCTGCCAGTCTAATGCAGTAGAGCTGTCAATACTTAAAACAATACACAGAAGCTGTGATTTCTTAGCTAGTCTCAGAGGTGCAGGTCTGAGGAGGTGTAAATCCTCCACCCAAGATGAATGTCCAACATACTGCCTGCTGTTTAACTGGTGGTATGTATATTAACAGAGCAGAGGCCTATAATTACATAAATCCTCAAAAAAATTAGCTGTTTAGTAAACTATTTGAGCAGTACCAGTGCTAACTGCCTAAAACTGGCAATCCAAAATTCAGCCAACAAAGAAAATGTTGACCCAAGCAAAACAGTATTCATTTCAAGAATTAAAACCCTAAGCCAGTGTCATGTGCAGTCCTCTCAGATGTAATTATTGTATTCTAGTTTGTCCTGAATGTGCCCGGTATGTTTTTCCATGCTGTAAAAATAAATACAGTGATTTAAAACCCTGGAAAGTCCAAGTAGGTAATAAATAGTCCAGCTCTGTAGAAATGTGGGGTCTGGCTTTCTGAGATCATCTGTGCTCTCTGTGAACATTTTGTCCATTCAGCACATCTGGGCATTTCTTCTGCAGGTACCAGGGGCTTAGACACGTGTTTACAGGGCTTCCCCCTCCATTTATTGCGACTGCAAAGTGGTGATCCATCCTTGTGGAGGCCAAGGCAAAGGCTAGGCAGAGAGCAGGCTCATTGGAACTAGTAGTTGGGCAACACTCGAAAATTAGTAGTTTACATGCAGATTAAACACAACCAGGTTTGTAGGGAGAGATCATACTTTTTTATTAGAGCAACTTCTGTAGTTGGAAAAACCAGGCAAACTTTTAGACAGACAGGACCACTTCTGGTCTGGAACAGAAGCAGGAGTGTTCAAAGCAAAGTGCAAGCTGAGAACAATTGCTCTGCTTTTACTTCATCATGTTAAACAAAGCACTGTTAGGACTGACTGGCCACCTCCTAGAGCCTGGAGATTAGGACTGACTGGCCACCTCTTAGAGCCTGGAGAGTCATCAAACTGAGTTAAGAAGAAACGGTATTTGGTCCAGCTATGTTAGTCTATATTAATCCCACATACGGCTCCACCAGCTTCAGTGGACAAACATCTTTAACCTAAGCATTTAATGATCATTTCCACTGTGGAATTGTTTATTCACAGTAAAAAGCAGGGTGGCCTTAGTGGGCAGGACTCTAGGCTGAAACTCTGAAGCCAACCCTCTATTCTTCACGCAGCTGCTGGTCTACTGAGTGATCTACAGTGAGTGGGTCTATTCCTCAGCTTCTGCGTGGTAAATGGGCATAGTAAAACTGGCCTCCTTGCAAAGTCCTTTGAGATCTACAAAGGAGAAGCGTTACACAGCAGCTATACACTTCTTCATTACTAGCTTTTTCATGTGGTTCCTTTAATAGACATTTGGGTTCTGATTAGATCTTCTGAACAGGGTGTAACACTACTGGTGCTAGTAGCAACTCTGTGTTTGCCAAATGTGACTAGAAGACTCCTACTACTGTGATGTAAGCAATTAAAAAGTTATTTCTCTAAACTTCCCAGTGTGAGATATGCTCTTAAATAGGGAAAGGCTATTTGTGTTCAGGAACCACAGAAGTGTCTTCATCTCCCTGGACAGTTACTGCGATGGCACATCCAATCTGAGCAGGCACATGTACAAATAACCATGTAGATGCTCACAGATTTTCCAATAAATGTACCATAAATGTTATCTTTTCCACATTTAAGTAAAACACTGACAACGCCGAAGTATTTCCCATTATTCTGTAATGTATGCGTATGTGCACAGTCAAATGTACAAATGCATAACCATACTTAGGCACAATAGCAAATTTATGAACTATGAACATGTGTAAGTATGCATACATTGGCATTAAATAGTGCACAATGTCAAAAAAATATGGCAAATAAACATTCAGGCTGCAAAGCCTAGCAACATTGGATATTCCAGAATGCAGGTTTCCTGGGCATCCTTAATTAGCCCTTTTGAATATGTATGATGATACAGTTTTAATTACATGATAACGTGTAGGATTTTTTTCCTTAACAGATTCTTGTTTCAGCCAGTCAACGAGGAGTCAGTTTTTTAACCCTTCTGGTTTTCATCTTCTTCCATTTGGTGCTCTGGCCTCAGATCTCATGTTAATGCATGTGATCCAAGTGTTACACTGAACACAGGAAACACTAATCCCCTTCCGAGCTTTTGTTTCTCTGGTTGCTCCCATGACAGCATCTTAATACGCCCCAAATCCTGATGAACATATCTCTGCAACACATCTGCGCAGGGTGAGAATACTATTATCTTCACAATATTGCCATCATGCTAAAACACTGAAGCACAAGGAGAAAAAGGACAGAAATGCCAGAATGACAGCTTTCAGCAAAAGCTGAAAGAGCGAGCTGTGGGAGCTTTTGCATGCGTAGCATTTCCCTGGCGCTTTCTCCACTCAAAGCACGGGCCCAGTTGACTTCAGCTCTCACCACTTCTGCATTTCAGGCCCCAGGTGTCTCTTGTTGAGCACCCAGAAAATGAGGCCAAGCACTCAAGAGGGAGGAAATTCCAGAATGATGTCATCATGCCTACACATGGGGAGAGGGAAGGAGCTAATCGTGCCCAGGCAATCCAAATTCTGGCATTTGCTGACATTTTAGCATTTGGCTTACAACCATATCGTTCTTTTAGCTGAGTTTCTCTGTGCATGTGTATACATTTCTCTGTAAATAAATAAGGACATCTGAACAGTGTCTAACCTGCTAAAAACTCTTGCACTGCCTTCCCAGTAAAACTAATTTATTGTCGCGTGTGCCCTTGGATAAAAGGCATGGCATATGTTGCAATAACCTCTACTTATTTTTCCTGCTGCAATTAAATCTAGGGAAAGCTAGGGAAACTTGGTTTTGATTGTTCCCAGAAGAGGAAGGGAAGTAAAGAAGATCTACCTTAATAGGTGCTGAAGTATCAATACACCCCCCTGCTCCAGCTGTGCCTCAGCCATTCATTCCTTCTCTGCTTTAGAAGCAGGAACAGACAATAGGCAGGCAAACAACTTGGCAGCCAAAATCCGGGGGATCAAGGACTTCTAGGGGACAGGGATAAATTTGCTTCACTTCAGCCTGAAAACCCGCTACTAAATCTCAAGTTTTACATTTCTACATCGTCCCTATCCATTAGCAGCTCAAGCATTAAAAAGCATAGTATGCTGCCTTAAAAATCCCAAGATTTTCAATTAAATACTGGTTTATTTTTGGTTTGCTTCTTGCAAACCATTCTCAAACCATTCCCCTTTTGAATCTTCCCTGCACAAGCAGACAGGTTGGAAACAGGTTAAAAATGGAAGCTGAAATCCATATGTAAACAGCTGGCTCCAAGAGCTGGTGCTCTAGGGAATGAAAACTTGTAATGCAAGACTCACAAAACTCTTGTGGGAGTTGGCTTCATTAGGTATCTACCATAAGCGTGTCTGTGTGCATATATCTGTACAGCGTTGTGATCCTATCTGTGTGTGCATCTGTACCTGAGGTTAGCAGAGTATTCACTGCCTGCTGCGCCGGTCACTCCTCTCTCTTCTCACACTTCTCATCTGTGCTTTGAAACTGGGAGTGCCTCTCTCTCTCATACATTCCCATCTCCGCTAGCACCGCAGACTGATGGCAGAAGGACCTTTTTTTACCCCTCCTATATGTGTACAGCAGGTGAGCTTTTCTCACTGACTCTCTGCTGACTGCGTCGGATGTTATCTACCTTTCAGACAGTGGACAGAGCAATGTGTTTACCCTGCCAAACTGAAATGCCCTGGTCTGCTCTCTAAAAGCTCTTCTCTATAGCCCTTCTATATAGGGTACCCAGGGAAACGTAATTGCCAAGTGAGGCATCGAAGGGAGGGATTGTGAATGCCCTGCCTTTGCCCCACTCCGAGTTGCTGTTTCCTCTCATGCTCTGAAAAATCCCTGATAAAGGGGTGGCATTAGTTAGTAGTGCTTTTAATTCTGGAAATGCCTCCCAATCCGTACTGGATTTCTTCTCCCTTCCCAGCCTGGGGAGCAGATGGTTATCCCTCCTCCCTGACAACTGGGGAGCCAAGCTTTCCCTCTTCTCCTCACTGCACCCGCTAGCAGTAAGGGGAGTGATGGCAGATCTTATGCCAAGATTTCCTCTTTTTCCCCAAGAGGGAAAAGCATATCTGTCCATGCTGAGACACTTCCTTACAGTATGTGGCTAAGCCATGCTCTCCAGCCAAGATGTCAGCTAGCAACATGTGCTCTGTGGGCATCTGGGGGGAGAAGTCCTAGGGTACGCAACATGGTGGGAATAGTATGGTGCCTATTACGTTATTGAAAACAAAATACAGCTGTGTGTTACTGTTGGCTGAATGCAACCTGTCAGCACCAACATCTCCCCAAGAAGCCAGGACTGATTGCAGCCAGCCTTTGCAGAAGAAGGTGCCAGTAGCCGAGCAGTTGGAGAAGTGTGACATGTTGCCCCCTGCCCGCTTCCAGGCCGCGTTAACGCAGCAGTGTTAGAGCAGGGAGTGTGCCTGGAGAAGCACCATGTTGCGAGGAACCGTGTGGTGACAGGCAGATTGCTCAGAAAGCCCCGAAGGAACTGCAGCGGTTTTGCTGACGGCTGAATGCCCTAGGGCTGGGACAACATGCATTCTCTCATGCGATGGACTGACCCAGGGCACCAGTGGTGCTTGCTGTGCCTTAATGGTGCATCAAGCTCCAGAATCACTCCAGAATAATTCCTCCATAGCCCACAGATTTGCTCATCCTAATTGTTAATTACTGTAACTCACTCTTTTAGGACCAGGTCTATTTTCAGTCTTCGTAGTTCACTGAATCTGGAAGGCTGGGCATCCCTACCCTCTCATGAGTGTGAGTGGGTTGGGTGCTGGCCCTGGGCACTGGAGAATGAATCACGTTGCTGTAACTGGGAACAACTAATGAGGGTTAGGTAGGCTTTGAGCCATCTTGGTGCATCACTGTCTTTCCAGCTCTGCTTGTATTATGTTTTGGTCTGGACAATCAGAACCCTTGTAACTTCAGACCAACATCAAGGAATGAATGGTTTGCCCTCCTGAATAAAATGAGAACATGTGAGCGTGGGGAGAGAGGGGAAGGGAGAGAGGCATTTGCATAGGTCAGGAAAGGTCATTAAAACATCTGGCAGTAGTAACTGACATGTGTCAAATTTTAGTGTTCATTAAATTCGTATTAATGCAAGAATGGTTCTTAAGCTCCAAATGCCACTTTTGGTTGCTGTGTTCCCCCAGTTGATGGTGATGACTTTTCAGAGCTGTACCATGCTTGTTTGCTTGCTAGTGGCATCTGACCTGAGGTCAGATTTCTATTTAACCCCTTCCTGTAGGTCAAAAGACAAATTAATCTGGTGAGAATTGAATTGGAAATGAGGTGTCTGGATAGCAGGTGTCCCAACTGTGGAATAGCTGCCAGGCTGAAACATGTTTGCATCTGTTCTTATGCCATCCAAGAAGTCATCTCCGAGGTCAGGGAGATATTCAGCTGACATCTGAGATGGGAAGTTGCCACAGGGAGCACAAGTGGCAGGTGCCCTGTGTTAGGAGATTATCTTGCAGTCTGGGGGGAAATTTCTGAGAGTGTCACTTTGAGTATAAATGTAGACGTTTCCATTTATTGTGCACTTTGCTTTACCTGTGTTTACTACCAGTTTATAATCATAAAGAAGATATACTATTTCCCTTCCCCCTTAAAGAGGTGAGTCTCACAGATCTTTTTCTTCCTTTTTTTTTTAGAGGATGAAGATGATGAAGAGATGGTGGAGCCAAAAGCACAGGATGACTTGGAGACAGAAAATCAAGACCAGAAGCAGGAAGTGAAAGAAGGTACTTTAAAAAATGAAAAGGATTTTGTTACAGCTTTAAAGGACTGAATCCTGCAAGTAGTTATTCTCATAGGTAGTTTCCATTATTGAGAACACTGTGAAATTGAAACAGTCACCAGTTTTATTGATTCAGAACCACAGGAGTAGCATAAAAGCAGAAAATTGTATCCCAGCAACCCAGCTGGTAGGTCTGAGAAGCTTGTGAAAGGCACAAGACTTCGGCCGTTTAGAAGAAGCAACATGTCCTCACAATTTGGGAACAAAGTAGAGATTCTTGGATTCCAGGACTGGTGCTTACTTGTCCTCTGGCTCAAATAGCCTGCTTACATGAAAGATTTAAAACACAAATGCTAGGCATTCCAGCGGCTCCATAAAGTTGGTTGGTCTTCAGAGGTACTTAGAGCCCATAACTGTCTGCCTGCTTGAGAGGGGCAAAATTAAACCTACTGGTGGTCAGGAATCTTCCAGCAGAAAACCATTTCCCTGGAAAATGTTGACTGTCAAAATAAAAATTTTTTGTAGGAGCTGCCCCCAGGGAACTTAAGGTCAAAGCTGAAGCCAGGCAGGTCCGGCTCTTCTATGCATTTCTCTGGATTGAGACACTCTTCAGGGTTACAAGAGACAAAACTTCAGGTTACTACTTCTTTCTGGTGCAGACAAGAGACACGTGTCGAAGTGGTGCATGTCAGCACTGGACGTGGTAGATATGCTGTGTGTCTCTTGTTTGCTTCTCTTGGAACCGTTCTAGCTTTCGTAATTAGAAGAGGGCTGTGAAATTTGGTCTTCCTCATCTGGGAATTTACTAGAGTATTGGCTAGTCTGGTGTGTCGCTTTGAGCAGTCAATGCGTGACCCCTGTGTGGAGTGGGAGAAAAGAGCTGAAATATCAGCAGCTCCAGTGGGAGAGGAAATTAGTTTCTTCTCCAGCATTTCTTAGCTCTGTATCACCAGGACTGCTCACAATGCTGTTTACCCTCTTGAAAGGTAACTTACTTCCTCAGGTAGGGCCTAAGCCACTTCTTGCTATGGTGATCATTATCAGGATGATTCTCTGACCTTGGCTTTGTTTTTCACAAGGTAATCTCACTATGGGAAAAATATGGAGTTGTTTTGCAGAGAAGCCCATGAAATCATTAACTGTGAATACAGCAGTGGATGCTCCTTTGTCATCCAGGAGAGCCTGGCATGATTTACATCAGTTTCCAAAATATCTGAGTCTGGTGTATAGTGCCCACATTCACTATCCTCAGATGCTGAAGTGAGTTGCGGTACCAGCCATGCTGTCTTGATTATAAATTGATCTTTCTTCCTTCTTAAGAGCATCATAGAAATCATAAATCCTGCAGTGTCCGTTGCTCATTAGGTCCTTGTAGAAACACAGAGGGGGTAACTCACTCCTCCCGCTCCTCATCCTTCTGCTTCTCCCACCACCCCCAGCCACCGCTACTGTGGGCAGAGGGGAGCAGCAGGAGCAGAGGTGACAGCAGGAACAGGAGTCACACAAGAGTCTGCAAAGGCAGAACTGAAGACATGAGCAAGAAACATGACAACGTAGAAAGACTTACTTTTTCCTGAAAATTGTCCTTTCTCCCAAAGCTCTGGGGTCAACTCACATATGGGCTCTAGCTGTCATTGGACCTAACACAGTATCTCTTTTACTGATGACAACAGGAAGCCATAAAAACTGGTATCACTGCACTTATGCACTGTCCCGAGTTGCTGAATGTCCCTCTAGTATTCAGCTTATAGCTGATCCCACCCCCATTTATTTCCATGTAAAAGTAATGCTAGCGCTTATACCTGGGGAGAAAGCACAAACTCCTGCATGAAGAGAAGAAGAAAAAAATCTAAATACATTCCTGAACTGATTTATTTCACTTTTTCATGGGCTTTCAAGTTAGCCTTTTATGTACTTTGCTGACCGAGTACCACTGCCAACACCTTTTATTTCTTTGTTGTGTTTTAGTCTTGGGGCAGTGCCCCCCTTCTCTGCCTAGCAGACCCTCCAGAAACAGTAGATCAACTGGGCTAGTTTAGCACTAGTCTCAGACACACAAACTGCAGGTTGTGAAAGCAAGGCACAGCTTGTTTTAGCAGAACCGGCTTTGGGAGGTGCTAACACTTGACTGGGTTCAAGGAAGAAGAAAACATGCTCATTGCCTGATAGAAAGTGAACTTGACCTGCAGTATGTGTTGTGATGGATAAAATAGTGGCGTGCTGATGACTGGCATTAAATGCTGTGAATCAAATGAAGCAGTCATCCCTAAATTGACAGGGAACGGAGTCCCATTTTTAGCGTTTGGTGTCGTTCTCTCTCTGTTGGCTTTAGCCCTTTTGCCAACAAAATCCTGTTTTCCTCTCTGTTGTAATCACCCTTCTCATGTTCTGAGCAACCTTCAGAGTTTGAAGCCATCGTTTGTGTTTCATGGAAGTGATTAAAACCATGTTACAAGTCAAACAGGAGTTTAGAAGAACATTTCCTGTCAGTGCTGCACTCTGTGTGCCTACTCAGAATTAATAGCTTTTCTGCAAATTAGCACATAATGGGTTAAAAGCATGTTTATGTTGGCATTAAGTACTCTGGCTTCTTTTTCTCTGCAAGGCAAGACAATATTTTGCAAACTTTTTAAAGAATCTCTAATAGATATTATAGTGGCGCCATTCACACTGCTATATAGTAGTTAAGGCTGTGTCAGCACTTCCATTATGAATCCTGTTTTTCAGGGATTTATAACCCAGCCGTAAAAATTTGCTCTGGGCTGAAATTTGGTTTCAGCTCAGGGAGCACATTTTTTAACAGATTAAAAAAAATCAGCATAGCCTTTTTTGAGTTATAGGAGTGTAAGAAAAAAAAACATGGGAGAGAGGAGTGTGGGGAGAGAAGGGCAGACAATTTTTTCGTGAATATAGCTCAAAAATAGGTCACGATGAAAAATAAAGATTGGATCCAGTCTGTTTAGTCTCCCTCTCCCCAAGCCAACAGGACAGGAGTGCTCTATTTTTATAATGGTGTTTTAAGAGGAAATGTGATTTTTTTTTTTTTCTCTGTGGTTTATAGGTAGTCCAATTTAATTCTACAGACATTTATTGCATGCTTAATTTCCTCGTCTTCCCCCCGCACACCCCAGAGTTGCTCTGTGGGGTTTGGTGGGATTATTCAGCAGGCGCACAGTGCACCTGCAATAGGGCAGCCTGCCTGGCACACCACCTCTTGCGGCACTTCAATGCCATGGAGGTGCTAAGGGCAGAGGAGCAGCTTGAGCCTCCCAGAGTGTTTCTGGAGTGGGAGGTGAAGACCTGGCTTGTTGACCATTTGAAGCATATGAAGCCTTGGGACCCCCTTGTGTTTCTTCCATGGGGCTGCCTGTTGTCACCCAAGTCTCAGGTGCATGGTCTCCCCACCGTCCTGGGAAGAGCCGAGTGTGGGATGCCTGCTGGTAAACTGGGCTGGGCTCTGCCTGTTCCCAGCCTCTTCTGACCACATAAGAGACTGGTCCCAAACTGTGGCATCACGTGGGTTGGGGCTTTCCACCTCCAGAGAGCTCTGGAGGTCCACCTAAGGCGCCTCTTTGTGTCAGTAGAAACCACATGAACGGCAGGATGGGCTGGGTCTTGAAAATGGGCCTCAACCTGCCTTTATCTGAAGCCGTGGATATATCCACAGAAACCTGCGTGAAAGGCTGTGATGGGGGAGGCTGGGATCTGCAGCTTCAAAGACCTGCTGTGCCCCCCTCTTGCCCTGGCCCTGTGCACGGGGCTCGGGTGTCCGCACAGCAGGCTGTGATGGGGGAGACGGTTTAGCTCTTGCCAGCTCAGGCTTCAGTATCAAAGAAGGAGGACAGGTTGCCAGCTTTGCCCCTGTGAACTTGTTGGAGTTCGTAATAGCCTGTAACACCATGGTTTCACTGCGGCCGACACCGCAGCGAGCTTGGGTGTGCCGACCCATCCTGATAGCCTGGCTCAGGTGTCCTCAGGGATGGTGCTCAGCACGGCCCCTGGAGAAGCACGATCAATGGGAACAGCCCTGCCTGGCACAGTTTTGAATTTAAGGCTCTGGACCCTGCTACTCCAGAACTGAAAAATCCCTACATGCACCTCGAAATCTCCTTTTACATGTTCAGCAATTGTGCCATGCAGGGACTTGTGTTTTAAACCCAACATGACCCAGATACAGCCCATATCAAACCAGGATACGGCCCATATCAAGCCTGACGTGAAAGTGAGAAGCGCAAGAAAAACAAGAGGATCGCAGGCTATCGGCAGACGAGGACTAAAAGCTGCTGAGAGCCCCTTTAGCACCTTGCAGTTCTCGTGCTGTACATTTCTACCATCCTCGGTCGTCAGCACATCTGAAGTTTACATGGGTTTAAATACACGATGAAAGAAATAATACAGCTCTTCAAAGAGTTTTACTAATCTCCTTCTGTCTCTCGTTACATCTCTGGGCTCATAACAAGGCTGCTTCCTGCTTTACTGTTTTTATTAGTTTGCCCTTTCTTTCATTCATTTACTCTTGCTGTTCTTTTTTTCTTTTTTGCCTTTAATGGATTTAATTTCTTTTGCCAGGTTTTTACAATTGCTTAGGTTCCAGGAGAATATTTTTTATATTCTACTATATTTATTTAAATGTGGGTCATTTTTCTGTTGTTGTTGTTTTTTTTTTTTTTTTTTTTTTGCCTTCCTTGGGAGAAGACTCAAATCCTGGTATTTAAATATTTGTGAATTTGATCCTGCACTGTTATCACAGCTATTTATATTATATTTACTACAAACCTGCTTCTGCCAGATAAGAACAAGTCTGCAGCATTTTTTATCTTAGTTCCTAAAAATTCAAGGAAATGTTTTCATATCATTTTTTTTCCTGTTTTGTCCAAAGAAATTTGTGGACAAAGGACCTGATGTAAAATATGGTATTTCTGAGGATCATGTTAAATCACATGTGAAATAAAAAAATGCTCTTATTTTTCAGAAATAAGTGTTGAATAAATCTGTTGTTTTCATGTCACATGCGATTTTTGTTACATATTCTAGACCTTTTTGCTCAACGCACAAGTGTACAATGTCTTTCAATATGGATATACCTCACATTTTCTTCCCCTGTGGTGTCCCCTGTGCATATAGAACTGCACAGTGTTTTAATTTTAAATGTAAATTCCATTTTATTTTGTCCAGTATTATACATTAACATGAGTACAAGGCTTCTTTGATACATGTTGTTGATCTCATAACCCCAGAGCCACCTGGACAGCACTCTGCTTGTGGGTATGCAATCCCATCGATGTTTCAGTGGGTCTGTGGATAGATGGGGTGCCCAGTGGCCCTGTTAGGCAGAACTTGGTGGCTGCACCATGGGTCCCTCCTGGCGTGAGCTGTGCAGGTCCACGGGTGGGTTCAGCTCCTCCAGGCAGGAAGCAGAGCACAGGCACAATAGTTCATTACGAAGCTACGGTATAGAAACAAGAGCAAAGTATGGGTCTTCCTTTGCAGGAGCTTTCATTGCACTCCGGGCAATAAGCACATAACTTTTAGCACCGGTAAGCTAAGCATCGCACTAGGCTTTATTAGACACGGAAGGTTAGATGTGGTTTGTTTGTCTGTTTGTGACACCAGGGAGAGCAGATACTTGAAGACAAATGCTGTATTCTTACAGGGAATTTCTGAAGATATTGTCACATCACACAGGTGTCTGTGACAAAACAAAATAAAAAATACTTTGATCAGCTACTTATGTTTCTGAGTTTTCCTTGAAGAGAGCCTGTGGCTCTTGAAAGCTGAGATCAAAGTAACAGTAAGCTCCCAGATAGGAAGAAAAATTGCAGAAAATTACATAGATTCTTTTTATTTTAGTCGAGGTAATGGACAGACAGGGAGAAGGAACAAGGGGAAAATGGAAGTGGCTCTGAAAGATAAATGGTTAGAAAATCTTCATATTTGAAAGAACAAGCCTGTCTGTTTTGGGTTTTTTGCTTATACTTCATGTATTTGCAGTAGTTACAGCAATGTTTTACACTGGAAAAAGTAATGATGTTAACATTCTTGTAAGAAGAGATTGCCTCAAATAAAACTTCAGAGGCGGCCAAATGAAAGAAGAAAATAAGGTTAAAATATGAAGCCTAATATCGCCAGGGGGCATCTGGTGTGTCAGTCAGATGAATGAGGTAAGCTGATTTATGCCCTACAAACTTTAGCCAAGGTGTTTCTGAACCGAAGAGGGTTTAATAGACTGCTGGCCTCCCACAGATCATTGCTAACTGCAAGGGAGATCTTGCTGAGGTAGAGCTGCAATCATGTGTGTCTCCATTGCTTGTGAACACTCCACAGCTCCCAGGCTGTTTATTTTTTGCCTTTTCCCTTTCTATTGATTTTTGGTGGTATTTTCTTTCCCAGTTATAGTCGGCAAATGGCAGAGTAATAAATTTGTATTTCCAAGGTGTAGAGAGGATTTGATTTAGCAAATAATTTTTACCATTTGGAGCAGTTTAAAATGAGTTTTCCAGTTGCCTTTACAGTTATTTTCTCCCCTTTTATGCCATTTTGCTGCATTGTCATGCTTGTTGTCTTTGATTCTCGGAAAGCGATGCTTTAGTGGTGACAGTGGGATATTGCCTCATTACAGGCTTCCTTGCCAGATGAGTTCCCTTAGTGCCAATTACTATTCAGTAGTGGATGCTGCAATAGGTCAACCTGTACTTTTTGCTAGTCATTCTTTTTTTTTCACATGCATTGCTTCTGTCTAAAGCACTTAGAGGCAAATTGTGCTCCTGCCTTGGTAATTGTTGCTCTGCTACTCAGGGGGACCGTGCAGGGGGATGTAGATATTCTCTGGATGTGTGGAGCTCCACAGGGACCACTAGCCTGGTGGTAGGAGGCATAGGGCCAAGGCCATAGGAGATCATCAAAGGCTAAAGTTTCTAACTTCTTAGCTGCTTTGTCTCCTGAGGGCCAAATTGCTCCTCCACCTTTTGCATTTTTCCTACCCTCTATATTCAGCCCAGGTGTAGTGCAGAGATTTTGTCTTTCAGAGCTCACGCTTTGACCAGTTGAGGCAAACCTAAGCGCGGTGATAACAGCCTCTCCCAACCACAGGGAGTGCTTTGAAAGCAAGTACACTGAAAACTGGGGGAGCTGAGTACTGCAGTAATGCTGACCATGTCACTACTCCTGCCTGCTGTTGCGCCTTTCCATCCGTCCTTGCCCCTGGGGCTGGTGGTGGCATCGTATTTGGGCACCACAGCTCACGAATCTAGTGTGAACCACGGGAAAATCAGATGGCGAGCAAGGGCTACATCTCCCTGATAGCTGAAAGTAGCTGTGTGGCATGGCACAGCACCTGGAAAATAATTTCAAATGCAACTATAAACTGTGTCACTCATTGTTTAATTAAACACTAAGATATGTATGACAGGGCTGGGAGTTAAACTTCGATGTATACTGGGTGTTCTCTGAGGCACCGTGCTGAATTATCTTTTTTGACTGCTGGTGTTTTAACCCAATATGGCCTAGGGAGACTGCAAGGTCATTTTCACAAGTAAACACCTCAAATCTGTAGTGTAAAGCCAATGCAGGAGACCTGTGATTGACAGTTAAACTCTAAGTACGAGTCTCTGTAATTTTGCAACAAATCTGTTTATGATGTTTTGTTTGTGTACCTAGTCATAAATTTGGAACAAAATTCTCTGTTAGGTTAATTCCTGTGATGTCCACAGAGCTTTTCGTGCTGGGAATTTAAGCTAGTTGCAACGTTGGTTTGGTGTAACTGTGAAGATACTAATAGCATTTTTTGAAATACAAGTAATTCTGAAATATAAGTAAAATGATGGTTTAAAAGCACATGGGCAAAGGCATAACTGACATACAACATTGCCACAATATTGATATAACCCTGCTCATGTAATTGAGAACAGAATTTTGCACCGTAGCAATACCAGCATCCCAATTTCCTTTCCCTCTGATCGGCACATTTGTGTTGGAATTTACCAACAGGTCATTAAACTGATGGAGACGTAGCATTGGTGCATCCTGCCAAGACAGTATTTTTCAAATGAAGGACAATACTGGAAATATTGGTTTGGAAGTAAAGGTTTAGCATGTCTGCGTACATGTAAAGAAGCAATTTCATCTCATGGGGGCCAGGCTATCCTGACCGGTGCCCGAGACGGCTCCTACCCCCTCCCAGGGCAGCTTTGGCGATGGTTCAGTGGCATTTGTTGCTCTGGCTCTTAAGATTCCTCTGCAAGGAATAAAACTGCCTTAAAGAAACTGGTGTTTGGTCGGTTGCTTTTGATTTTGCTGCCTCAGAGAATATCTTTTGTTATTTACTTCATTGCTTCACAAAAGCTCTAAAGCAGAGACAGAATTTATCAGTGACACCAAGGAGAAATGGGAAGAAGTGAAGGGAGAGATTATGTGAGCCCTTTTAACACAAAGGACTGTAGTGTAAGTTAAGAAGATTATTTTATCTTTGGCTCCTCTGACAGGTCCCCCGTTACATAAGTGTTCTGCTTTTTCAAGTTAGGTATTGCCTAAATGTCAGTCACAGCCATTTCCTGAAATAGGAACACGGCGTTTATTTAATTTGAGGGGTTTAAGTATTTTCCATTTCAGAATAATAAATATATAAGATATAGGATCTCTTCTATGTAAATGCTACATTCTGGGAATATACGGGAGTATGTTTATATATACTAAAAAATTCTTAGTCATGATTTTAAGAGTAAAGCTTTGATTTTTGTCCTGACATTGCTACAGCAAGCTTTCATGTCAAAAGAAACCCACTGAAGATGTTGATTCATTGGGAAAAGGGTGAAATGTCATACTCTTAACTACACATTTTCATTTTCCAAGCTCCTCCTAGAGAACTGACAGAAGAAGAAAAACAGCAAGTTCTCCATTCAGAAGAATTTCTGATATTTTTTGACCGAACAATACGTGTAATTGAGCGAGCTTTGGCTGAAGATTCAGACATCTTCTTCGACTACAGTGGCAGAGATGTAGAAGAGAAAGATGGGTCAGTTTGGGGTTTGTTTCCTTTTGTAAAATAACCTTTATAAAAATAATTCCAATGCCAGGAAGCCTTAATTTTAAAACTAAACTAAACATTTTTATAGTTAAGAAAAGTTTAAAACCTCTCCATGAAGACCTGGGTCACTTTGTTAGCCTAAATTATTTTGTAAAATAGCTTCATGCTTTATTGCTCTGGGGTTTTTTCTTTGGTGTATTACGCAGGTGGTTTAATTTTTTGTTTCATTTTTGGGGATGAAATTTCAAATTCTGAAGAAAAACATAATAATTGAAATAGATAAATGTGTGTGTGCACATGTATACGTAGATGTGCATGTGTACGTTCCAGTGTGCTTGTATGATGATATTTTTACAAATTCAAATTGCTGTTGTTTATATTCTACTACTGCCTCAGGTCTGTAATGGATCCCACTGTGCTATGCATTGTGTGGATGAAAATGATGATCTCCTGAAGTATTTGCAATCTAAATGCATAAGACAAGAGGTGACGTGTATTCAGCAACGGATAGGGGAGTAGAAGCAGCAAAACTTGTTAGTATGAGAGGAAGTATTTAGATTTCAACAGCTGCACATCCATTGAAGCCTCATGGCAAATCAGTAGCTGTGCTGCACTGAAGTTACTTACTGGAGGTTACTCTAGAGCATCACCCCTGTGACCAGCTAAATGCATCAGTGTGGCAGCGTTGGACCAGCACCAAGCTTCAGCCCATCCTCATGGTGCCAGAAGGCATCTGCTGTCTCCATTGCTGGGAGGAGGTGCTGTAACTTTAAGATTTCAGAAATCAAAAATAACAGAGATTTGGTTGTAGGTTGGAGGTGAAGATTCAGAAAAGGGGGAGCTGAATGCCAGGGACAGGTTTGGTCCTGAGAAACAAAGGTGGCAGAGGTGGCCCAGGGTGACCCAGAAGAGTCAGGAAGGCAGTGGGAAATTAAGAAATGTGGTTTTGTGAAACATGTAAAATCTGTTCCTTGGTGCAGATTTGTTATCAGCAAGACAGTCAGTTGGAGCAATTAAACCAAGGTAGCAGACCTCCCCAGGCTGGGCAGAGATTGGAGAAGTAGTAGTCAGAAACTTTTGCATTGGTTTTCACAACATTCGAATGCTGGTACTTCAAAAAGTGTCACTTTGTTTGAATTCACACAGAGATGTTCAGGCAGGAGCCAACCTTTCCTTTAACCGTCAGTTTTATGATGAGCACTGGTCAAAGCATCGTGTCGTCACCTGTATGGATTGGTCTCTTCAGGTAAGATGTGAAGCCGGGAGATATGTTTCCATATCCCTTCCAACTGTTCCATAAAAAAATACAGCCAGCCTCAGTTTGCCCTTCATTCTGCAGACTATGATGTTATTTTTTAGCTAACGGCAGGGCCCTGAACGAGTGAATGCATGTTTCTCCATAGGGAAGAGTAGTGGGCAATAATGAAGCTGTCATTTTTTTGTATGTGTTACTTGGTCTTCAAAACCAGGATGTTGTATTAAAACTACAGGTTAACAAACCTACTAAGACGAAGGAGTCTTTACTTTTCCTCCCCCCTCCACTCCTTCAGCACATGGAAATTTTTTTAGGACAAAAGGTTTAAAATTAAACCAATTAAAAATAATTTACTAAATATGTAGCAATTGATTTAATAAATAGTTATACATAATAATATATAAAATAAAAAATAAGAATAGTGAGGAAGAAAATTTATTTTTCTAATATACTAAAACTCAAAATATGAAAGTATCTGAGCAACTGGACTGAAAAGAGGTCTTTTGCAAAATGCTGGGTCCTCTCGATGGAAGAGGAGGTTGAAGCTGGCCAGGGGGCATGTTAAAGCAGCGTGCCTGGAACATATCCAGTTTCTGTGCACCGCAAAACATTGTCATATTGCAAAATACAACTGACGATAGAGCTGCTTAAGCTTCCCAAAGCCAATACAGCTGCATCAGCAAAGCACAGAAACCAGGTTAATTAGTTACTCCATTGGAGAGCTAGGATTAGCACACACACACATCACCACAGGACCTGTCAAATTCATTCAGTCCCAGTTTCGCTCCAGCCACCCTCATCCTCTCTGCTTCGTCCCTTTTAGCCTGTTCCTATGTTCCAGCCTGGAGCAAAGCAGCTGGTTTCCCTGGGGAGGAAACCAGGGAGACTCTGCTCCAAGGTCCACAATACAGATATAATGAAACTGCTCCAGGAGGACATAGGCTTGAAAAATGTGAACGCAAGCCAGTCTGCCTCGTTGGCCCCAAACCCAGCCTCAGGCGTGCCCTGGTGTGTCCAGAGCCTTAATGCAGCCTGGTGTGGGTAGCAAAGATGCTATAGATGTAGCTCAGCCCAGTGCTAAGATCAAGCTTTGCTTAGCCTAATCTTAGAAGTAGCTGCTCTTTCTGCACCATGTTAGGTGTTGGTGTAGAGATGGCATGTGTTTAAGGCCAAATACATAAATGGTGCGTGCAGGCCGTGGAGAGGCAGTGGATAAGGACCACAGTGACTCTTGCATCCATCCTTCTCTCCTTCCCCTTGAAATGGCAGCAGGGCTGCTTCCATGCCTCCAGGTACTTCTCGGGTAAGGTGGCAGCTGACTGCACGGAGGACATGGCAGGCAGCAGGGAGGAGAGAAGTTGGAGGGTCTCACTGAGCATCGCTGGTAGACTCTGCAGGTCTGGCTGTCTGACTGGGTGTGGTGCACAACAGCCAGCTGCAGTGAGGCTTCTTCTAATATCCAGCTTGCGCCCTGTGTGTGAAATGAAGGATTTATCCCTTTGCTTTCATGCAAAATATCAGCTTAACAACAGGTATGCACTGGTGTGACGTGGGTGGCCTTTAACCACATATGGATTTCCACAGAAATCAAATATAAGCCTGAGGAAACACTTATCTTAGGTTGTTCACTTGTTCAGGGGCTGGAAATTACATGGAATTCTTATCTGATATTTTCCTAACAGGCAGCTCTTACTGTATTCCCAGGGCAGCAAGAAAAAAAGCCGCCTCAGAAGAGCACTGCCAAACATAATTGCTCAGCCTCTGGGGCTCGAAGGCATGTTCTGCTTCCCACCTCTTTGTTCCAGGGTGGCCCCTCCTGCCTTCCCCTCCGTTAACTCTTCATGCTCAGCTCCCTGGCACCCCAGTGGGGGCTTCTCCATCCTGGTGGCTTCTTGATGCTGGGGGGCTTCTGCACGCCACCCCACACTAGCTTGGGAGGAGGGACTTGCCTCCTCTCTTGCCTGCTTTGAGGTGTATCATGTGGCAGGAGCTGGAGCTGGACGGAGGTATTTCACCTAACCACTAGCTCCACTTCTCACTCACACTCCAGGACATGGCAGTGTCCAGTATGCCAAAGGATAACTTGAATAATCATGGGAACTGCAGAACACATTGCTCAATTTTCTGCGATAAAACTGTTGCTGCAAAACAGCCTGGAGGCAAATAGAAGCTTAATCAAACAAAGGACCTTGATGCATTGATTAAACAAGTTATTCTGTTCCCAGTCACATGTAAAATACGGTCCCAAACATGTGGGATCATTCATACCATTAAAGCTAAGCCACTAGCCCCTTGATTCTTTTGCAGAGCAAAAGGAAAATGGCTTAGATGCTTCATCAAGGATCTAAGGGAAAGGCCCAACAGACTGAGTGTAAACATAGAGAGTGGGATCACCTTGCTCTGTCCGTGAGGAGGTAACTGTGCTCATCTAAAGCCAAGAAAACCACAGTCTCAGGGATACTGCTGTGTCTCTCTTGACTCTCAGGCAGCAGCCTTGAATGCTGTTTCCCACAGCACCATTTCCACGTTGTTTTCAGTTGCAGTCACGGGACAGCTGGGCACCTGATGAGGACCAACATTCTGTAAATGCAAGTAGATTGAACGAAGTGGCAAGTGTGCAATGCCAGCGTGGATTTAGGGTGCTTGGGTTTTTTTAAGAGTCAAAAAGCCTCATAATGATGTTGCCCAGCTAGGTATGACCCCAGCATATGTGTAAACTTGAAACTATATTTCCAGTCAGATGCATAAACTGTGATTGCAAAACCTACGTATAGACCAGCAAGATTTGAGTCAGTGTTTGTTTATGGGCAGACATGCTGCCAACCAGAACATGCTTGCTAAACTTTCCAGGAGCATGAACCAACCCCAAAGTGCCTCTAAACTGGTGCTTCAGACCCGGTCACACACCCTAGCTGGCTGCAGTCGTGCTGGTGGAAGGGCTTGTCTCTTCTGCCTGCCAAGGTATCTGCCCCTTCACAACGATGGCCTCAGCTGCTCACGTGAATGGTACCTAACCTGTTCAGCCAAAATGAGATGCCCTGACAAGAGCCTACTGTGCACACTGTTTACTTGGACCTGGGCCAATGTGGGATGAAAAAGTTCAAAGGAGAAGCTGAGCTTGCTGTTCAGAAGTGGTGGTAATCTCTGTCTGAGGAGAGAGAGAGAAGAGGATGAGAGCAGTGGAGGGCAGGCTGGCACAACTGTGTCCAGAGAGGTGTCTGAGGTGTGGGATTAAACCACCCTCAGGTCTCCCTCAGTTCTTGAGGAAGGAGAAGAGGTGATTGATCTGCTGCATGCTCTAAATCCCATGCAAGCGATTTGGGTGCTAAATTGCCCTTACAAGCTGTGCAAGCAGCCAGGGTCTGCCGGCAGCTAGGTACCACCCAGTCAGAGCTGCCCCAAAATGGGAAAGAGGCAGCTACGGTGGCCACGTGTTGTTGCTGGTTCTCCCACACATGGGTCCAGGCTTATTTGGAATGATGAGCTTGAATAGAAAAATCATCAGCTCCATGATGTATTATCCATGGAAGTGTACACAAAGTGGGAAAGAACAGCTGCTGATGGCAAAAGTTATAGCTGTGCGCATTATTTCTTCCAAATGGATTTTGAGAGCGGAGAGGTTCAAACCCCAATAATAATGATATAAAGGGTGGTGGTTTTCTTTTTATTTTTAAAATGCCTGGTGTGGACCAAATTCACAGCTCCCAGTAGTACTATTGGAAGTTTCTTTGTCCCACTTCCTTTACATCTACCAGCTGCACTGTTCCCCTGTGAAGGGGTGAATGGTTTGGCAGGAATGTACCTGGGAAAGACAAAAAGTGACAATGATTTGCAGAGATCATTGAGGAATTTTGAGGGAAAGCATTCCTAGTTTACAAGAGGAGGGTGTGGATCCTGCGGAGCTTGGGCTGCTGGCTTGTTGGTCTGCAGGAGCCACGTGCTTTTCTCTGGACATGCCATAAGATCCATTGCCTGCCTTTGACTATTTAGAGGGAAGAACAGAGGCTACCGGAGGTGCCTAGTGTCAAACGTGTGAGTGGAGAACTGGGTGCTATTGTATAGGCAGAAAGTAATGGAAGTTTTGTGGGCAAATTGTTACTTCTTATGGTGTTTTGAAACAATACAAGGTCATCAACAGAATGTGAAAATCTTATTTTTCATATATGATATTATGTGTGTGTGTATATATGTGTATATAGATATAAACAGAACACATACATATGTGTGTGTTGCATATCTACTTCTATACATCAGTGGATAATGGGTGTACAAGAAAATATGGATCTGATTTTAGAGTGCTCATTGCATCAATCTTACTGAGTCAGTGGAATTCGAGGTCACCCTCTGCTTTACAAGATGACCTCAGCATCTTGCAAAATTGAGCTTCTGTGAAGAAAATGTTTTGTTTGCTATTTGAATCATCAAGAAGAGCTTTCAAGTTGATTCTACGCGTAAGTGAATAGGAAAGGTGCATAACGAAATAAGAAAGAATAGTTTTCAGGGATGCTGAAAAAACTCTGAATTTCAGAATAAAAGCAAGTCAATGCTATGGCCATAGTGTTTGTATTATCAAAATCAATAAAGACAATGGTTTGTCCCTGAAGAAATGGTTAAGCAAATACAATAGAATTACTCAAGCTTTCAGATTTTTCCTTTTCCTTGCTTTGCATTCCCTTTATGAATATCCTGCTAGTTGTCTTTTCTGAGAATTACCTGCAGAAAATAACATTGCCTTTGTGGTATCTGAGAATAACTGATAGAGAGCAAGGAGCAGGGGCTTTAAGGATGTCAGGGACAAGTAAAATATAAAACCAAAATGAAGCTGAATACTATGATTGGACTTAGCGTATAGTATAATTAAAACCAGATATTGCACATGTAGTGTGAGATTATTTCTGTCTCATCTGATTTTGCATAGGTTCTTCATCATCCATCTTATTTCATTTGCTTTTTCTTTTTCTTTCCAGTACCCCGAGTTGATGGTTGCATCTTATAACAATAATGAGGACGCTCCACATGAGCCTGATGGGGTAGCCTTGGTATGGAACATGAAGTTCAAGAAAACCACACCAGAATATGTTTTCCATTGTCAGGTAAGACTGAGGAAGCCATTAATTTCATGCTAGACAAAACAGAGTTTACTACATGGTGCATCTGCCCACTGTTTATATGAAGAGGTTGAGGTTAAAAATAGGCATTTTTGGAAGAAGTACAAGCGGCAGTCCAGTGTTTTTAGAAGGCAACCAGCCTTCTCAAACAATACTGAAAGCCTGTCAGGGCTGCGTGTCATTCTTTGTCTATTTAAAACAGTCCCTAGGAGATTTAGTTTATAAAGCCCCTGCACTTATGAAGTAACTGTGGTGTACCACTTCCTCATCCAGGCAGCAACATATGCTTTCCCACCCACGTTAGCTTCCTCGCGTCCTCTGCACTCCAAGCTGCCTACCCTTGCCTTGGTTCTGCTCAATATCATGTTTTGCCTTTAAAATTGGGAAGTATACTTTGCATTTCTGGGCATGCATCTTACTCACACCTTGATAAAAATGGCCTCAATTACAAGGACTGCTCCACCAATTCCTGTTTGACTGTCCTTTAGGTTAGCAAACCAGTGTTTCACTTCACTCAATGCTACCTTGTGACCATACAATTTTAGAAGTTTATGGACAATTCAAAAATAATTGGTGTTTTATTTCTATAGGTCTGTTTACTCCTCTTTTGCCACTGCTTTTGTGTGTGAAATGGCACAGCCTCCTATTGACAGAAATGTTCTGCTTATTGGCTCTATCTCCATCAAACTGTCCAAACTGTGGAACAGGACTTGGGCCAAATTTCCAACCTCGTCATTAATATCCTTCTGTGGTAATTAAATACAGGACAGTGGTATTCAAAAAGTCATATGGAAAAGTTTCAGCAAGTAAAACTTAACAATCAGAGATTAGTAAAATGCAGATTATTCTGCGGTAAAAATTGCTTCTCTTGGAAGGATATGTATTACCTGGCTAATTGTGTAAGCTAAGTGTCATTTTACATTCAAGGACCAAACATCTTTTTGAACTAAGTTTATGTTTGGACTTGGGTACATTATCAGATGTAACATAGTGGGAGGGAGTTGCTGGAATTGAAGTTACTGCTTCAACCCGATTAAGTAACCTTTAATTCTGGGCATGTTTTTCTAATTTGCTATACTGAAAAACAACTTCACAAGGAGTCTAGGCCTGCACAGCAAATATGCCATACAGATTTATATACATATATGTGTGTGTGTGTGTGTGTATTACCTTTGAAATGAGAACTTGTATTTTTCTGGATATCATATTCAGCAGACTGATGTGTTCTTTCAGACTGCTTAAGATCTTAGCTCAGATCCCATGTTCGAATTCTTCTAGGATGTACATGCAGCTTAATGTTTTAAACAAAATATTCAAGAGAAGAGATTGCCCATTGCATCTTCAGGAAGAATAATCCTTAAACTAGATTGATTTTGCAAGATAATAACCAGATTCAGAGTAGACCTTCTGAGTACACAAAGGGGAGATTGACTACAGGCATAACAATGTGCTCCGTTAATTTTTATTCTATCTAGTTTTAAAAGTAGGTACACTTAAACAGGGGGCATATGACTCACTAAATTGAAAGCATTGAGACAGGCTATACTCTCCATTAGAAAAACACACATAGGACAAAGTGGTGGCCAGAGATTTGGCCTGGCTGAGCTTCTGTCTAATTCTCCCATTGGATGTCCCCTTTTTTAGAACTGGAACTTTAAAACCTGTAAATTGAGAGACACATATGGCACTGTGCTTTCACATGCATCCTGGATTCATCATGTTTCAGTTAAATTAAATCAGTTCTTCTGTCTGTGAGAAATATTTATTTTCTTGGTCAAACTGTCCCACAGATAATTTGCATTATAAGTCCATTATGAGTTGGAACCATGTTTGAACCACCATTATGGGGCTTCTGACATGTGGAATATCTTCTGCATCTCAGATCAGATGGGGGTACCCACATGAGATTAAATGAGGAAGCAAAAAGCATGAGACTTGGTCTCTTGAACACAGTTTTTGTTCTGACTGACTCAGATGGAAAATAAGAAAAAAAAATTATCTTAGCTCAGAGTCTGGAATTCAGTTCTGTAGAACATCATGTTATTCTGTTAGTTAGTGGAAACCAACTGTATTATTAGTCAGCCCTATATCATTTATATTACCATTTTGCAAGAGAAATATTCCCTTATTCAGTCCTGATTTAGTAATTTCTCTAGGTCTTCTGTGAGACAGGCCCAATTTTTCTTCCACAATACATGACCTTATAACAGTCCAGCCCAGCAGCTAGAGATGAACACACACCTTATCATTACAGCTAGGTTGCCCAGATATGACAAACACAGTACTTTGAGTGTATTTTCGCAATAGGCCTCTATTTTTCTTTCCAAAGACTTTCTGTAAAAACGTGGTCTTAATAAATACTATATGGTGCTGACTAATATACCTTTTGTCTTTCAATTTTGGGGCTCACAGAGTGAGATACAGGCAAGTAGAAACTCACTTCAGATGTGACTGTTGAGGAAGTCATGCAAGCCTCTTCTGAGAAGCCAAATCAATAAATAGGTTTATGAAGCCATTTCTGAGGAACTTCTAAGAAATTCCACCTCATGAGTTCTGATAACATCAATAGAAATAAATATGTGAAACATATCTGGACAGCTAAAGAGCTGGCTGAACTTCAGCAGGTAGAACTTTAGATACCTCTTGTGCACATTCGGTAAAATCTTGAAGCTAGGAACTGTAATGGGTTTTTGTCTTTCCCGGTATATTATACAGATTTGAGTGAGATGATTACCAGGGAATTTCTTAATTTTCTTTACCTCTTTCTATGACTTTTTGTAATCTTACATAGGATCATTGAAATTGTCCTAATCAGAACAACAGGCTTTCCCAGTGCCTTTGCTGAAAGTTGCCAGAACCCAGGGGCTTCAGCTAAAGTTGTCTATCAGCCATGGCAGACAATGATGCAAAAATCTACCAGTTATGATGGTTTTTGCTAACTCCAATCAGCAAAACATGTGATTTCAGTCCTCAAATGTGAGGGATGATGTTTTCTGTAAATGTTTATCTTAGCTGTTGTCAGTAATGATCTTACTGTTAGAAATTCTTGCCCAATTTAAAGTCATATTAGGTTGTTGGCTCATTAATACAGTGTAGGTGGTAGTAAATTTCATAGCTCTACAATATGTTGTGCTACAAATACTGGGTTCAACTTTAGTTAATATGCATTAAGGGAAAAATTACTG